>JAVTVY010041558.1:0-185303 GCA_036873755.1 Hanleya hanleyi | reverse complement strand
TCATTCTCTAGATGACGAATTTACAACGAATATTATGGATTAAGAATACTGATCAGCGATACGGATTGATATTTTTGGAACATCATCAGGTATTGCCGACATCATTGAAAACTGTTGACCGATTCTCTCTTGCAGGAAACTAGCCTATGTTTATGTATACTATGGTTGTCTTTCTGAATACTGTTATGTGGAATATGGAATGGGTCTTTGAATTATGGACGCGGATATTCTTTAATGGACGATGGCTGAATTATGAATGACGGACCAGACGCTTGTAATCATTCATAGGATGATTCTTTGTTTTTCTTTGTTCCTGGAATTTCTCATTGATAATATCCATGTGACATTTGGCAATACAATATATCAACACAGTATTCCAATGGAATCTTATGAATACGACTGTATGCAGACGCTTTCAGAAACATGATTTTAAAGCCCGTTCCTTCTCATTCACCAAACGCTATATAGACGATCTTCTTGCTGTGGATAATCGCTATATAAATGACGCAGTGAAGGATAAATATCCACACTGGATTTGAAGGAAACTACAGATGGCCCTAGCGGCACATCTTATTTAGACCTATATCTCTATAAAAATGAAGCGGGCCTTCTCTCTCGTATACTTTACGACAAAAGAGATGATTACAACTTCGACATCGTAAACTATCCCTATCTAGACATTAATATACCAGAGGGACCTGCATATGGCGTATACATATCTCGCCTAGTAGCATTTGCTAGATCCCGTGTTATATGTGACGATTTTAGCCAACGTCACAAAAATTATTCCGGAAACTTGTAAAACAGGGTTATATCATCAAGCGTCTCCAATTTCTCAAATTTGGCGATACATATCGCATGCTGATAGCAAAATACGAGCGTAGCGTGCAAGATCTACATGGCGGTACGTTTCGTAACTTATGTCTTTTATCGCTTAACCTGGGGCTAGGGGCCGTATGAATCTATGTATTTCAAGATCCTCATATTGTTCATATGAACAGTCACAATCAAAACGTGACTGAGATACATCATACTCTGGAGAACGACTTTACAACGTATATCATATGGATTAAGAATACTGATGAGCGATACGGATTTGATACTTTTGGAACATCATGATGTCTTGCTGGCATCATTGAAATCTGTTAACCGCTTCTGTCTTGCAGGAAATTAGCCTAGTTTTATGTATACTATGATTCATCCTTTTAATTTGGTGCTAATGTTATTATATGAATTAGGTCCTGGGATCCTTTCCTGTAGAGTCATATTGTTGCTTTTAGTCGCCATACGTCGTCAATTTCCCCACCTCTTGCATATCGCTCCAATTTGGATTATGCGGAAATTCTTCAATGGACGACGGCTGAATATTGAATGACGGACTGGACGCTTTTATTTGTGGCTCTACACGTAGACGGACAGCAGGTCCCAGCCACTGCTTTAACACCGAATGCGATAATTTCATTCGGCCTATCCGAGTTTGACAACATCATTCAAGTGCACAAGACGCGCAACGTCCTGTGCGACTTTGCCACCTAAAATGGATACAGACCAGATTACCACCGTGCTGGAGAATGACCCAAGGACACGTACTCAGTCTCCTGGCTTCGATTGCATATACCTTTCGTCTAAACGGCTGCAGGAATGATCTCTGCCCCACCGTAATAAAAATGTAGAACGGAAGGAACAGTTCGTATGATTCGATGATATTCCATTGGTTTGGCGTTTTGATTGGCATGGACCACCAGCGCGTGATGGATAATGCATGAATGGAAGAACGTACCGGTTCTATTTTCTGGTTGTAGTCATAGATACCTACCCCTCCCATCCACGTCATTTTTTCAATGAAAAGTCCAATCTCACGTTCGGCTATTTCCGTATTGGCGGAACGAGCCTCTCACATAGAACGCACAACTCCCCACTGGTGGGGAGCGTATGACGATCACGTAGTGAGCCGGATACGAAATAGTGCCTTTGATAATCAAGAGATTCTGGCGCATTTTATTGTGAAATTCAGTTAATTTTAACCAAACGAACATAATTCATTCAAATTATACAAAACTATTTCTATGTTTAGTTGAATAATAGCAATCTATCAGAACTCAGCAACTGGGCTAATTTTCGTCAATACGGAAATAGACGAATGCGAGATTGTTTCTGCCGAAAATTAATTGTGCGCATGATAAAATAAGATTCTTTATTGTACTGAGCATCCCATTTGGGACAGAGTACAAAACACACATAAAAAGTAGAATAAATAAGAAAGTAAACAAACAGGTGCGATGTTTCCGTTTTCGCTCCCAGAAATCCACTAGGCCAGAGGTCAGTTTTCGCAGCTAAAGTGAGTTCTGGGGCTAGATTGTGAAAAGTCCGCCATTGTGTTGCTAAGCCGCGTCACAGCTCTGTAAATTTTGTAAAACTGCTCTATCCAAAAAGAGTTCGCTTGCATTTGTCTTAATATAATACCGTACTGATGTTATTCGTGACATAATTGAAATGTATAATGGCATGGCTGACATAACTGTGAAACGTTTCTACTTCTATAACGTGGGATAATGGATGTTTCAGATCCACAGAGTGCGCAGGGTCCCCAAGACAAACTGTCAGGCTACTGGGAACGCACTCGGGCACTGATCCTGGCCAACGAGGGAGTTCGATTCAACCTGTCACCTTGTCTGGATCAAGGAGGTTGGAAAGAAAGACCTGTAATGACAACCAAAGCAAATTAATGCAATACTGACATATAATTCTTTGAGCAGGTATACAGGATTCAAATCGTGGTAGCGTATAATCCCTGCAAAGAAGATCCCTACTCTATGAATTATCTGTACTCTTATAGTTATCTTTAACCGAAGTTCAATAGAAAATATATACAAAATATATATAGCCCTAGCTATAACGCGAGCAGGCCTGGTCACAGCCACAGTCTGGTCACGACCGGTTCTCTCATGGATGGGTCCAGCTTCTATCTTCCTTCCCCAGGGCTTTGTAGTAGGATCCAGCGTCTATCGTCCTTCCCCAGATATACGTGGAAAGGTCCAACGTCTGCCTTCCTTCCCCAGGTCTTCGTTCACTCCCGTATGGATGAACACTGCGTCGTGTCTCGTCTTACACGACTAGGCCCCTCCGTGGTTATGTCCGACGTGTGTCTTCCTTCCCCCGGTCTTCCTCCCTCGGGTGGTATGGACTTCTCGTCGTCGTCGTGTCTCGTCTTACACGACTAAGCCCTCCAAGCGTTGATAACCGTCAATGGATGCGGACGGCCTGGGCACGACAGTACTATCACAGTACAAAGGCTTCTACGGCACCGGCCCGTCTCTCTGTAACACCGCAGGACTATTCAACTGCACGGCTCACCACAGCAGCAGACGGCACCCCTCGTAGGAATACACCCCCAGGCTTCAGCGACCCCGCTCACGGCGACTCACTCCGCGGCCCGGCTTCAAGGATGAATCATCAAGGCTAGAGTTCACGGCTATCGGTCCACATAGGATCGGACATCAATAACACACGGTGGATAGGCAGGCACCTGGTCTAGTAACCCTCTCCCTATACTACTGTATGGGCACCTGGAATCGGCACCCTCCTTCTATACTACTGTATGGTCAACTAGTATAGGAACCCTCCTTCTATACTACTGTATGGTCAGTTGACCCTTGAACCCTCTCTCTATACTACTGCATGGTCTTCCGCAATAGCTGGGCATCAGGTCTAGGATTCCCCCTCTATATACTACTGTATGAGACAGTAGTAATCTATCATTGGCCGTGAATTACTCAATATATGTACAGGGTGGTGAGAGACTGTATGCTTATGGGGTCGTGAATGGATAATCGTTTATCGTACGATTGCCTGGGTAGATGTATATATATCAAGCTATAGGCTCGAACCTATAGCTTGTGGGTGTTAGCGTGAATGTATTTCAACCCGTGGGTTGTGGTTTAAGTACATGTGTGCATGAATAATTGTTTATGTAGGAACTGTGTATGATTTGGTGTAACTATATCCTCTTCACAGGGACTCGCATCCCCTACCGGATATAGCTTAATAGATACACTAACCACAGCGCAATCTTTGAACAACTGTGCGATACGGTTGAAAGCAAAGAGAGATGCGGCTAATATATGGCCATGCTATCGACTCTAACGCCGTTAGTTAATTCCCAGAGCTGAGCCCGTACTAGCGTACGGTAGAGATAAGAATAACCATTGGCGATAATTGTTTATACTCTTAACTTCCAGCGCAATATCCGTTCAACTGTGCGATACGGTTGAAGGCGGATAGAGATCGAAGCAGAGTAAACACAGCCCGGACATGTGAATGTAAGTGTGTGTAAATGTATGCAATGATGATGCTATAATATTCGGCGGCCTGGTCCCGGCCCAAATTCGGCGGCGGCACAAATTCGGCGGCGGTACTTCTCCAATTCGGCGGCGGCCTTTCTCCGGTCCGGCAATGTATTGGTTTCTTCTCCCCAATAGATTTTGCGTGTGCTCTCACCTCGATGTTTCTGCTGGTCTGCCTCGTTTCAGCGAGAGTCCGGCTTATATAGGGCTACCGCTCTTCTGCGGATAAAGGCAGAAACACGTCGTCGAAGATGACAGCGCCCTCTTTATTGTCACTTACACCACTTCCCGATCAGTTTATCTGGACTTCGCTGGATAAATATGGCTATGGAGGAACAAACCATAATTCATAACGGACGTAACTGGTAAATCTCAGCTTCCAACTCCCTCTAGTTAATTCACACGACGACCGCAAAGTTCACTGTCCCTAATCTACATATTCACTGGAACCGACTTCCGGATTCCTGACTGACGTCATCCCACAGCGAAGCGAGTAGCTCACCAGGGCCCCTATTACCGTCCCGACTGGTCGTTTGAGATAACTTCACCGGGATTTCGAGGCATTGTCTGTCTCCCGGATTATTATAGTTCATTCTAGGCAAATTACAGCGTTGAATTCCACCAGGTAAGTCAACCGCACACATAAACACAATGTAACTTTCGATTTCACATAGTCACGTTACATTCAGAAGCTGTGATTTATGAAAGGGGTCGTTGTCAACCTGCACTTTCGTTACACTACCCCCGCCTTCGAAGATCATGACGCCCTCGTCATGGCTCTCGTCACGCTACCAGTAGCACGGGTGTGCAGAATAGAACATATGTACAACGTATATACAACAAAATTACAGGACGACGGTCCTCTTGACTTCCTGGCCAAGTCGTCGTCACCTGCAATGGACATCAGGTCCACAGCAGGCCACAGCTGTCTCTTGCTGGAGTCATGCCTCATGCATCTGAGGCAGTAAAGCCGCGGGGTCAGTCAGCCTGCGTTCGTCGCCCACAGGAGTACTTCGATGTCAGCCCTGCACCACAGGTCATCCCCCGACGATCACGGTCACCAACCGTATTTCCCCGACCATACGGTCGTGCATCCCCTGTCCACTGGCAGGCTAAAACGTAGTCATTAAAACGACCCGGTCGTTGGATACGACGTCCACGAGTCGTTCGTGGTGGACTCCACGTCTCCGGCAAGGCCATATGCTCTTCCGAAAGAGGCGACTCGACTTCAACAGGGGGATCAGGTGGTAATCCAACCTCGTAATCTGCCAATCTCCGAGGACGACGGGTTCTCCGCCCACTTCTCGTCTGCCGAGGTGCTGGAGATCTCACTGCGGTTGGATGCTCCACCGGATATGGAAAGACTGCCGCAGGCTCCGAGTCATTCTCAGACTCGACATCACCATCATTCTCTGTAGACTCGGTGGTCTCACTATCCGATGTCTCTCTGGGGTAGAAGGGCTTAAGAAGATCATGATGGACTACACGGAGGCCACCAGCCTCGTCGGCGATGCGATATGTCACATCAGTCAGCGCTTCTCTCACAGTATAAGGCCCTCCCCACCGGTCTCGTAGTTTGCGGATCTCCCCACGCTTAGTGGCGGAAATATACAGGTAAACCTGATCACCAGGCTTGTACTGGTGGGGAAAAGCTCTCGTATCGTAGATACGTTTCTGCCGCCTCAAGCTCTTCTTCGTAGTCTCCCGGGCAAACTCGTGTATCTCAGCCATCTCATCCCGGAGATCTTCGACCCACTGTGTCGGCTCTACCTGCTGCTTCGGAGGTGCTCCCAAAGTCAGGTGCGACGGCAAGGCGATTTCCCTCCCAAACACCATCATGTTTGGGGAATATCCCGTTGTCTCATGAACGGTCGCACGGTAAGACATCAGCACCAACGGAATATGAAGGTCCCAATCGTCCGGGTGACGGTCAATGCTGGCATGCAACATCTGGGCTAAGGTCCGATTGAACCGTTCAATCATGCCGTTCGACTGGGGGTGATAGGGTGTAGTCCTCGTTTTTCTCATCCCGAGTATGTGGCACATCCCCCGGAATACTCTGCTTTCAAACTGACGCCCCTGATCAGAGTGGATGGCCATTGGTACGCCAAACCTGGTCACGAAGTGATCCACGACAGCTTGGGCAACCGTTGTGGCTTCCTGATTGGGCAAGGCCACAGCTTCCACCCAACGGGTGAAATAATCTCCAATGACGACTACATATCGGTTTCCCTGACCGGTTTCTGCCAATGGCCCGAGAATATCAACAGCCGCTCTATCCCCTGGACTTCCAGTCATCTGACCGCGATGAGGACCTCTGGGCTTCCGTCCCGCCAACTTCCTGCGATTACAAACGTCGCAACTCCGGCACCATTGCCGAACATCGGTCTGTAGACCAGGCCACATGTACGCCTGTCTCACTTTTGCCAAGGTTTTCTTCACCCCAAGGTGACCACCGGTTACACTGTCATGACACTCTTTCAAAACTTTCCGTCTGAGGGAGTGAGGGACCACCAGAAGCCGTCGTTTCACTTCTCCCCGAGCATTCACCCATCTCCGCACAAGCAAGGATCCACTCATCTCCAGTAGATCGAAGGCACCCCACAGGGTTTTAGTTACCGGTCCATATTGACTGATGTCCTCTCTGGCTGGTCGACTGCCTTTCTTTACCCACTCCAGGACAGGCTGCAAGTCTGGGTCCGCGGCCTGAGCTTGACTGAAGTCTGCAGTCGGCGGTACGATCTCCGTAACACGAGCAGCTTCCTGGACCTCGGAACCTGACCGTCCACACTGCTTGCACGGGATTCGGCTCATGGCGTCAGCGTTTCCGTGCTTTCGTCCGGGTCGATGCTGGATTTCAAAGTCGTAGACTCCGAGGGCCTGTATCCAGCGAGCCAATTGTCCCTCCGGTTCTTTAAATCGCATTAACCACCTCAGGGACCCATGGTCAATGCGCAACAGAAATTTTCGGCCAAACAGATAATGCCGAAAGTACTTGACAAAGTACACGACAGCCAGAAGTTCCCTTCTAGTCACACAGTAGGCACGTTCTGTTTTGGACAGCACCCTGCTGGCATAGGCTACGACCTTCTCCTCCCCGTTGATCTCCTGGGACAGGACGGCCCCAATGCCGAAATTGCTGGCATCTGTGTCCAGGATAAAGGGCTGTCGGAAGTCCGGCATCGTTAACATAGGTGCAGTCGTCAGCTTCTGTCTTAGGTGGTCGAATGCCGTCTGGGCTGTATCATCCCACATAAATACCGCCTTCTTCTCCGTCAGTCGATGAAGAGGGGCTGCTACAGTCGCAAAGTCTCGTATAAAACGCCGGTAGTACCCACACAGGCCAAGAAAACTTCTGACATCCGTCTGGGAAACAGGCGTCGGCCACTCTCGTACAGCCCGAATCTTCTCCGGGTCGGTACCAATCCCGTCTTGCGTCACTATATGACCCAGGTAAAGGACTTGTCGTTTCCCGATGACGCATTTCGAGGGCTTCAATTTCAGGCCGTGTTGTTGCAGCCTCTGGAAGACTCCCTCCAGTCGTTGGATCATCTCCTCGAAGGTCCGACCAAAAACGATTATGTCGTCGAGGTACACTAAGCACGTCTCGTAATGGAAGCCTGCCAAAACTGCCTCCATTAATCGCTCGAAGGTTCCTGGAGCATTACAAAGCCCGAAAGGCATGGCCCGGAATTGGTACAGGCCCCGTCGAGTGGCAAAGGCGGTCTTACATCTGTCTTCCGGGGCTACTTCGACCTGCCAGTACCCCGACATCAGGTCGAGCGTACTCCACCAGCAGGCACCAGACAGAGAATCCAGGGAATCGTCGATTCTCGGCAGGGGGTAGGCATCTTTCTCCGTTACTTTGTTGAGGGCTCGGTAATCAACGCAGAATCGCATTTTCCCATCCTTCTTCCGTACCAGGACAACCGGAGCAGACCAAGGCCCATGAGATGGCTCGATGACTCCCCGCTGCAGCATGTCTTCAACCTGGTCGTCTATTATTCCACGGGCATGAAGGGGCGGACGTCGTGGAGGAATCCGGATAGGTGGCGCATTCCCCGTCTTGATATGATGTTGCACCATCGTTGTTCGCCCCAAATCACTGTCATCCTTGGCGAACAAGTGGGTGAAGCGAGTAACCAAGTCTTCTACAGCTAAAGCTCTCTCAACTTCCAATCCCTCACTGGACTGTTGTACTAAGGCCCGTAGGTGCGGTGGACATCTTGGGTTTGGCACCGTTGCTTCACCAGAGGCTGGACCATGCTGGCTCAAAGGCTCTGCAGTAAGTGGAGCTGAATTATCTACTACCTCCACTTCAGTCAAACTACCACACAGAGTGCCGGCTTGTACTATGGCAGGGTCAGTGGACAGGTTAAGGAACCGCAGGGTAACTTCATGGTCACGGTCAACTTCGGCCAGGGCTCTGGCCACCATGGTTCCAGTCCTCTGTGTGAACCCAATGATATTTTCCACCATTCCGACCTCCCCCGGTAGAGCACCTCGGACGGTCCCCGTCACCACTGCCTCAGCTCCAGCTGGTATATTAAAAGTCTCCGTTACAGACACCCGATGGCATTCGTGGCTCCCCACGACCTCACACTGGATATATCGGCCGCCATACTTCACTCGGTGCTTCTCCGTATCAATCGCAGTACAGTGGGTACTCAGGAAATCATAACCCAGGAGGGCATCCACGGTCAGTGTCCCAACAATCATCGTCTGAGTCCGGGTAGTCCCATCTATCGTGATCTTAAAGTCTGCTTCACCCTGTAGTGGCATACACGTACCATCGGCCATACGAATGGACGCAAAGGAGGGACTTCTCAATGCCGGCCTAAGTCGGGGACTCAGCTGGTTGTACACCCGCACGTTCAGAAGAGAAACTGATGCACCTGTGTCGACGCAGCACCACAATCCTACGGATCCCATCTTGGCCGGGAGATACAATCCGGCCTCACCAGAGTTATTCACCGTAGGAGGTTTCGGTGGAGGTTTCGGTTGTCTAGGGGGTTGATGATCATCCGGCCTGCGCAACTCTGGACAGTTCACCCGGTAATGCCCGTTTTTCCCGCATGACCAGCATCCTGATGTTCGATCATGGCTGCCGTATGGTTGTTGACGGTCACCTCCATGTCCCCATCTTGACTGGTATCGTCCTGGCCGTTGTGGTCTTGGTGGTTCACTGTTCTCCTGAATCACCCCCTTTAACCTCTTTACTTCTTCCTTCAACCGTTGATTCTCCGTCTCATCCTCTTCAGGGGGTGCGGCTGCCTTATCTCCCTCTCCCGGGGCAGTTGACTTGGCTGTCGGCCAGGGTTTCCGACTCTGGGAGATCTTGAATGCCTCCAGTTCCACGGCCGCATGTGCTGCAGCATCCAAGGTTTTAGGCCGCGTCTGCCAGACTTGAAATCTCAGCTCATCACCGATGGCGTCCAGGAACTGGTCCTTGCCTAGGGTATCCTGAACATCGTCTCCGGCGTCGGGATAGGCCAGCTGTGCCAGGCGGATTAGTGCTTGAGCCAGGCCCGGAAGATCCTCTTCCCTCTCACGGTGTCTAGACCTCAGCTGCGCCTTGTACATATCCATCTGATTTGGCGGGGCAAAGCGCTTCTCCAAGGCTTCCTTCAAGCGGTCGTAGTCGGTACTTCCTGGTGCAGACTTAAGGCTGGCTAACACCTGTTGCGCTGACCCCCTTAAAGCGACGGCCAGGTATTGACCCTGTTGTTGGTAGGTCCATCCATTGATCACAGAGCAGTGCCCGAAGTGAGCCAAATAATCCCGCCATGGCGTGGTACCATCGTAGGTAGCGGCCTTCACCATCGTCGTCTTCGGCCGTCTAGGTTCCCCCATGGGCGTGGACGACTGTAACGGGTGGTCCCATGAAACTGAAGGTGGTTCGTCCAGGCGTCTTCTTGGCGGTGATTCATCTCGACTCGACGTCGTCCCCGATGCGGCTCCGTCCCGACCCCGTTCCAGTCCGGCCGGCCCAGAATGAGTGTAATCTTCTGCCTTCGGTGGAGTCCTCTCCTCACTGGAGCTGTGATTTCTCAGTATCGTGGACATCTGTCCCATCATGGCGGTCATCGCTGTGCATAATGCATTTGAGACATTACGCTGGTCTTCTACCTCTCGTCTTAGGTCAATGTCAAGTTGTTCAGGTACTGGCTCACGCCCCCTCAGTCGATCTTCAGATCGTGGCGTCAGGTCGGCCGGTGGTTCCAACAGCACCGAATCGAGTTCTTGCGTGGACAAGTCAAGAAGATTCTTAGATGCCAGAGTAGCTGTAGTCGATCGCCCGGAACCAACTCCTCTTCCCGTGTCACGTAGTCTGCAAGGAATCGGTATCTGGGAGAGCTTCCGTCTGGTTCCTCTTCCGTCAGGTGGTTGACCCCTGGCTCCCGGTTGTCGTAACTCGGCGTCGAAATCTCCAGTTATATTCATGGTTGTCTGGTACGGATCTATGCTATCCGCCAGGCTTGGTCTCCTTTCCTTCGTCTCCCAGAAGTTGGCCATCCCACCGCTGCCACCAGTTGAAACGTTTCTACTTCTATAACGTGGGATAATGGATGTTTCAGATCCACAGAGTGCGCAGGGTCCCCAAGACAAACTGTCAGGCTACTGGGAACGCACTCGGGCACTGATCCTGGCCAACGAGGGAGTTCGATTCAACCTGTCACCTTGTCTGGATCAAGGAGGTTGGAAAGGAAGACCTGTAATGACAACCAAAGCAAATTAATGCAATACTGACATATAATTCCTTGAGCAGGTATACAGGATTCAAATCGTGGTAGCGTATAATCCCTGCAAAGAAGATCCCTACTCTATGAATTATCTGTACTCTTATAGTTATCTTTAACCGAAGTTCAATAGAAAATATATACAAAGTAAATATAGCCCTAGCTATAACGCGAGCAGGCCTGGTCACAGCCACAGTCTGGTCATGACCGGTTCTCTCATGGATGGGTCCAGCTTCTATCTTCCTTCCCCAGGGCTTTGCAGTAGGATCCAGCGTCTATCGTCCTTCCCCAGATATACGTGGAAAGGTCCAACGTCTGCCTTCCTTCCCCAGGTCTTCGTTCACTCCCGTATGGATGAACACTGCGTCGTGTCTCGTCTTACACGACCTGGCCCTCCCGTGGTTATGTCCGACGTGTGTCTTCCTTCCCCCGGTCTTCCTCCCTCGGGTGGTATGGACTTCTCGTCGTCGTCGTGTCTCGTCTTACACGACTAAGCCCCTCCAAGCGTTTATAACCGTCAATGGATGCGGACGGCCTGGGCACGACAGTACTATCACAGTACAAAGGCTTCTACGGCACCGGCCCGTCTCTCTGTAACACCGCAGGACTATTCAACTGCACGGCTCACCACAGCAGCAGACGGCACCCCTCGTAGGAATACACCCCCAGGCTTCAGCGACCCCGCTCACGGCGACTCACTCCGCGGCCCGGCTACAAGGACGAATCATCAAGACTAGAGTTCACGGCTACACGGTCCACATAGGATCGGACATCAATAACACACGGTGGATAGGCAGGCACCTGGACTAGTAACCCTCTCCCTATACTACTGTATGGGCACCTGGAATCGGCACCCTCTCTCTATACTACTGTATGGTCAACTGGTATAGGAACCCTCTCTCTATACTACTGTATGGTCAACTGGTATAGGAACCCTCCTTCTATACTACTGTATGGTCAGCTGGCCCATGGACCCTCATCCGCAATAGATGGGCATCTGGTCAAGGATTTCCCCTCTATATACTACTGTATGAGACAGTAGTAATCTATCATTGGCCGTGAATTACTCAACATATGTACAGGGTGGTGAGAGACTATGCTTATGGAAGCATGAATGGATAATCGTTTCTCGTACGATTGACTGGGTAGGTGTATATATATCAAGCTATAGGCTCGAGCCTATAGCTTGTGGGTGTTAGCGTGAATGTATTTCAACCCGTGGTTGTGGTTTAAGTACATGTGTGCATGAATAATTGTTTATGTAGGAACTGTGTATGAAATGCTTTAGCTATATCTTCTTCACAGGGACTCGCATCCCTTACCAGATACAGCTTAATAGATACACGAACCACAGCGCAATCTTTGAACAACTGTGCGATACGGTTGAAAGCAAAGAGAGATGCGGCTAATGTATGGCCATGCTATCGATTCTAACGCCGTTAGTTAATTCCCAGAGCTGAGCCCGTACTGGCGTACGGTAGAGAATAAGAATAACCATTGGCGATAAGCGTCTATACTCTTAACTTCCAGCGCAATATTCGTTCAACTGTGCATTACGGTTGATGCCGAATAGAGATCGAAGTAGAGTAAACACGGCCCGGACATGTGAATGTAAGTGTGTGTAAATGTATGCAATGATGTTATATTATCCGGCAATATTCAAGTGCTCGTCCCAAATTCCGGCGGGTGGCACACCTGGCGGCGGTACTTCTCCAATTCGGCGGCGGCCTTTCTCCGGCCCGGCAATGTATTGGATTTCTTCTCCCCAAATGATTTGGCGTGTGCTCTCACCTCGATGTTTCTGCTGGTCTGCACCGTTTCAGCGAGAGTCCGGCTTATATAGGGCTACCGCTCTTCTGCGGATAAAGGCAGAAACACGTCGTCGAAGATGACAGCGCCCTCTTTATTGTCACTTACAACATTTCCCGATCAGTTTATCTGGACTTCGCTGGATAAATATGGCTATGGAGGAACAAACCATAATTCATAACGGACATAACTGGTAAATCTCAGCTTCCAACTCTCTCTAGTTAATTCATACGAGGACCGCAAAGTTCACTGTCCCTCATCTGCATATTTACCGAAATCGACTTCCGCATTCCTGACTGACGTCATTTTCAGCGAAGCGAGTGGGCTTACCAGAGTTCCCTTCCACCGTCCAGACTGGTCGTTTGAGATAACTTCGCCGGGATTTCGTGGCATTGTCTGTCTCCCGGATTATCATAGTTCATTCTAGGCAAATTACAGCGTTGAATTCCATCAGGTAAGTCAACCGCACACATAAACACAATGTAACTTTCGATTTCACATAGTCACGTAACATTCAGAAGCTGTGATTTATGAAAGGGGTCGTTGTCAACCTGCACTTTCGTTACACTACCCCCGCCTTCGAAAATCATGACGCCCTCGTCATGGCTCTCGTCAAGCTACCAGCAGCACGGGTGTGCAGAACAGAACATATGTACAACGTATATACAACAAAATTACAGGACGACGGTCCTCTTGACTTCCTGGCCAAGTCGTCGTCACCTGCAATGGACATCAGGTCCACAGCAGGCCACAGCTGTCTCTTGCTGGAGTCATGCATCATGCATCTGAGGCAGTAAAGCCTCAGAATCGCCCATCCTGTGTTCGTCGTCCACAGGGGTACTTGGAGGTCGGACCTGCACCACAGGTCATCCCTCGACGATCACGGTCATCAACCGTATTTCTCCGACCATACGGTCGTGCATCTCCTGTCCACTGACAGGCTAAAACGTAGTCATTAAAGCGCCTCGGTCGCTGGATACGACGTCCACGAGTCGTTCGTGGAGGACTCCACCTCTCCGGCAAGGCCATCTGCTCTTCCGGAAGTGGCGACTCGTCTTCAACAGGAGGATCCGGCGGTAATCCAACCTCGTAATCTGCCAATCTTGGAGGACGACGGGTTCTCCGTCCACTCCTCGTCTGTCGAGGTGCTGGAGATCTCACTACGGCTGGATGCTCCACCGGATATGGAAAGACCGTCGCGGGCTCCGAGTCATTCTCAGACTCGACATCACCATCATTCTCTGTAGACTCAGTGGTCTCACTATCCGACGTCTCTCTGGGGTAGAAGGGTTTAAGAAGATCATGATGGACTACACGGAGGCCACCAGCCTCGTCGGCGATGCGATAGGTCACATCCGTCAGCGCTTCCCTCACCGTGTAAGGCCCTCCCCACCGGTCTCGTAGTTTCCGGATCTCCCCACGCTTAGTGGCGGAAATATACAGGTAAACCTGATCACCAGGCTTGTACTTGTGGGGAAAAGCTCTCGTATCGTAGATACGTTTCTGCCGCCTCAAGCTCTTCTTCGTAGTCTCTCGGGCAAACTCGTGGATCTCAGCCATCTCATCCCGGAGATCTTCGACCCACTGCGTCGGCTCTACCTGCTGTTTCGGAGGCGCTCCCAAAGTCAGGTGCGACGGCAAGGCGATTTCCCTCCCAAACACCATCATGTTTGGGGAATATCCCGTCGTCTCATGCACGGTGGCACGGTATGACATCAGCACCAACGGAATGTGAAGGTCCCAGTCGTCCGGGTGACGGTCAATGCTGGCATGCAACATCTGGGCTAAGGTCCGATTGAACCGTTCAATCATGCCGTTCGACTGGGGGTGATAGGGTGTAGTCCTCGTTTTTCTCATTCCGAGTATGCGGCACATCCCCTGGAATACTCTGCTTTCAAACTGACGTCCCTGGTCAGAGTGGATTGCCATTGGTACGCCAAATCGGGTCACGAAGTGGTCCACGACAGCTTGGGCAACCGTCGTGGCTTCCTGATTGGGTAAGGCTACAGCTTCCACCCAACGGGTGAAATAGTCTCCGATCACGACTACGTATCGATTTCCCTGACCGGTTTCTGCCAATGGCCCGAGAATATCAACAGCTGCTCTGTCTCCTGGACTTCCAGTCATCTGACCGCGATGAGGACCTCTGGGCTTCCGTCCTGCCAACTTCCTACGGTTGCACACGTCGCAACTCCGGCACCATTGCCGAACATCGGTCTGTAGACCAGGCCACATGTACGCCTGCCTCACTTTTGCCAGGGTTTTCTTCACCCCAAGGTGACCACCGGTAACACTGTCATGACACTCTTTCAAGACTTTCCGTCGGAGGGAGCGAGGGACCACCAGAAGCCGTCGTTTCACCTCTCCCCGAGCGTTCACCCATCTCCGCACAAGCAAGGATCCACTCATCTCCAGTAGATCGAAGGCACCCCACAGGTTTTTAGTTACTGGCCCATATTGACTGATGTCCTCCCTGGCGGGTCGACTGCCTTTCTTTACCCACTCCAGGACAGGCTGCAAGTCTGGGTCCGCGGCCTGAGCTTGACTGAAATCTGCAGTCGGCGGTACGATCTCCGTAACACGGGCAGCTTCCTGGACCCCGGACCCTGATCGTCCACACTGCTTGCACGGGATTCGACTCATGGCGTCAGCATTTCCGTGCTTTCGTCCGGGTCGATGCTGGATTTCAAAGTCGTAGACTCCGAGGGCTTGTATCCAGCGAGCCAATTGTCCCTCCGGTTCTTTAAACCGCATTAACCACCTCAGGGACCCATGGTCAGTGCGCAGTAGAAATTTTCGGCCAAACAGATAATGCCGAAAGTACTTGACAAAGTACACGACAGCCAGAAGTTCTCTTCTAGTCACACAGTAGGCACGTTCTGTTTTGGACAGCACCCTGCTGGCATAGGCTACAACCTTCTCCTCCCCGTTGATCTCCTGGGACAGGACGGCCCCAATGCCGAAATTGCTGGCATCTGTGTCCAGGATAAAGGGCTGTCGGAAGTCCGGCATCCGTCAGTCGATGAAGAGGGGCTGCTACAGTCGCAAAGTCTCTTATAAAACGCCGGTAGTACCCACACAGGCCAAGAAAACTTCTGACATCCGTCTGGGAAACAGGCGTCAGCCACTCTCGTACAGCCCGAATCTTCTCTGGATCAGTACCAATCCCGTCTTGCGTCACTATATGACCCAGGTAAAGGACTTGTCGCTTCCCGATGACACATTTCGAGGGCTTCAATTTCAGGCCGTGTTGTTGCAGCCTCCGGAAGACTTCCTCCAGTCGTTGGATCATCTCCTCGAAGGTCCGGCCAAAAACTATTATGTCGTCGAGGTACACTAAGCACGTCTCGTACTGGAGGCCTGCCAAAATTGCCTCCATTAATCGCTCGAAGGTTCCTGGAGCATTACAAAGCCCGAAAGGCATGGCCCGGAATTGGTACAGGCCCCGTCGAGTGGCAAAGGCGGTCTTACATCTGTCTTCCGGGGCTACTTCGACCTGCCAGTACCCCGACATCAGGTCGAGCGTACTCCACCAGCAGGCACCAGACAGAGAATCCAGGGAATCGTCGATTCTCGGCAGGGGGTAGGCATCTTTCTCCGTTACTTTATTGAGGGCTCGGTAATCAACGCAGAATCGCATTTTCCCATCCTTCTTCCGTACTAGGACGACCGGAGCAGACCAAGGCCCATGAGATGGCTCGATGACTCCCCGCTGCAGCATGTCTTCAACCTGGTCGTCTATTATTCCACGGGCATGAAGGGGTGGACGTCGTGGAGGAATCCGGATAGGTGGCGCATTCCCCGTCTTGATATGATGTTGCACCATCGTTGTTCGCCCCAAATCACTGTCATCCTTGGCGAACAAGTGGGTGAAGCGAGTAACCAAGTCTTCTACAGCTAAAGCTCTCTCAACTTCCAATCCCTCACTGGACTGTTGTACTAAGGCCCGTAGGTGCGGTGGACATCTTGGGGTTGGCACCGTTGCTTCACCAGTGGCTGGACCATGCTGGCTCAAAGGCTCTGCAGTAAGTGGAGCTGAATTATCTACTACCTCCACTTCAGTCAAACTACCACACAGAGTGCCGGCTTGTACTATGGCAGGGTCAGTGGACAGGTTAAGGAGCCGCAGGGTAACTTCATGGTCACGGTCAACTTCGGTCAGGGCTCTGGCCACCATGGTTCCAGTCTTCTGTGTGAACCCAATGATATTTTCCACCATTCCGACCTCTCCCGGTAGGGCACCTCGGACGGTCCCCGTCACCACTGCCTCAGCTCCAGCTGGTATAGTAAAAGTCTCCGTTACAGACACCCGATGGCATTCGTGGTTCCCCACAACCTCACACTGGACATATCGGCCGCCATACTTCACTCGATGCTTCTCCGTATCAATCGCAGTACAGTGGGTACTCAGGAAATCATAACCCAGGAAGGCATCCACGGTCAGTGTCCCAACAATCATCGTCTGGGTCCGGGTAGTCCCATCTATCGTGATCTTAAAGTCTGCTTCACCCTGTAGTGGCATAGAGGTACCATCAGCCATACGAATGGACGCAAAGGAGGGACTTCTCAATGCCGGCCTAAGTCGAGGACTCAGCTGGTTGTACACCCGCACGTTCAGAAGAGAAACTGATGCACCTGTGTCGACGCAGCACCACAATCCTACGGATCCCATCTTGGCCGGGAGATACAATCCGGCCTCACCAGAGTTATTCACCGTAGGAGGTTTCGGTGGAGGTTTCGGTTGTCTAGGGGGTTGGTGATCATCCGGCCTGCGCAACTCTGGACAGTTCACCCGGTAATGGCCGTCTCTTCCGCATGACCAGCATCCTGACGTACGATCATGGCTGTCGTATGGTTGTTGACGGTCACGTCTATGCCCCCATCTGGACTGGTATCGTCCTGGCCGTTTTGGTCTTGGTGGTTCGCTGTTCTTCTGAATCACCTCCATTAACCTCTTTACTTCTTCCCTCAACCGTTGATTCTCCGTCTCATCCTCTTCAGGGGGTGCGGCTGCCTTATCTCCCTCTCCCGGGGCAGTTGACTTGGCTGTCGGCCAGGGTTTCCGACGCTGGGAGATCTTGAATGCCTCCAGTTCCACGGCCGCATGTACTGCCGCATCCAAGGTTTTAGGCCTAGTTTGCCAGACCTGAAACCTCAACTCGTCACTGATGGCGTCCAGGAACTGGTCCTTGGCTAGGGTATCCTGAACATCATCTCCGGCGTCGGGATAGGCCAGCTGTGTCAGGCGGATTAGTGCTTGAGCCAAGCCCGGAAGATCTTCTTCCCTCTCACGGTGTCTAGACCTCAGCTGTGCCTTGTACATATCCATCTGATTTGGCGGGGCAAATCGCTTCTCCAAGACTTCCTTCAAGCGGTCGTAGTCGGTACTTCCTGGTGCAGACTTAAGGCTGGCTAACACCTGTTGCGCTGACCCCCTTAAAGCGACGGCTAGGTATTGACCCTGCTGTTGGTAGGTCCATCCATTGATCACGGCGCAGTGCCCGAAGTGAGCCAAATAATCCCGCCATGGCGTGGTACCATCGTAAGTAGCGGCCTTCACCATTGTCGTCTTCGGCCGTCTAGGTTCCCCCATGGGCGTGGACGACTGTAACGGGTGGTCCCATGAAACTGAATGTGGTTCGTCCAGGCGTCTTCTTGGCGGTGATTCATCTCGCCTCGACGTCGTCCCCGATGCGGCTCCGTCTCGACCCCGTTCCAGTCCGGCCGGCCCAGAATGAGTGTAATCTTCTGCCTTCGGTGGAGTCATCTCCTCACTGGCACTTTGATTTCTCAGTATCGTCGACATCTGGCCCATCATGGAGGTCATTGACGTACACAAGACGTGGATGGCGCTACGATGGTCTTCTACCTCTCGTCTCAGGTCAACGTCAGGCTGCACGTCTTCTGGCTCACACCCTCTACTAGTTGGTCGATCTTCAGTAGCAATCACCGTTGAAGGTTGAGGCGTCAGGTCAGCTGGTGGTTCCATCAGCACCGATTCTAGTTCCTGCGTGGACAAGTCAAGAAGATTTTCGTAACCCAGTGTCGCCGTAGTTGATCGTCCGGAAGCCACGCCTCTTCCCGTCTCACGTCGTTCCCGTGGACTCGGCGTCGTGGAGGATTTCGGTCGGGCTCCTCTTCCGTCAGATGGTTGGCCCCGGGCTCCCGGTTGTCGTAACTCGGCGCAGAAATCTCCAGCCATACTCATGGTTGTCTGGTCCGGATCTATGCTATCCGCCAGGCTTGGTCTCCTTTCCTTCGTCTCCCAGAAGTTGGCTATCCCACCGCTGCCACCAGTTGAAACGTTTCTACTTCTATAACGTGGGATAATGGATGTTTCAGATCCACAGAGTGCGCAGGGTCCCCAAGACAAACTGTCAGGCTACTGGGAACGCACTCGGGCACTGATCCTGGCCAACGAGGGAGTTCGATTCAACCTGTCACCTTGTCTGGATCAAGGAGGTTGGAAAGGAAGACCTGTAATAACAACCAAAGCAAATTAATGCAATACTGACATATAATTCCTTGAGCAGGTATACAGGATTCAAATCGTGGTAGCGTATAATCCCTGCAAAGAAGATCCCTACTCTATGAATTATCTGTACTCTTATAGTTATCATTAACCGAAGTTCAATAGAAAATATATACAAAATATATATAGCCCTAGCTATAACGCGAGCAGGCCTGGTCACAGCCACAGTCTGGTCACGACCGGTTCTCTCATGGATGGGTCCAGCTTCTATCTTCCTTCCCCAGGGCTTTGTGGTAGGATCCAGCGTCTATCGTCCTTCCCCAGATATACGTGGAAAGGTCCAACGTCTGCCTTCCTTCCCCAGGTCTTCGTTCACTCCCGTATGGATGAACACTGCGTCGTGTCTCGTCTTACACGACCTGGCCCTCCCGTGGTTATGTCCGACGTGTGTCTTCCTTCCCCCGGTCTTCCTCCCTCGGGTGGTATGGACTTCTCGTCGTCGTCGTGTCTCGTCTTACACGACTAAGCCCCTCCAAGCGTTGATAACCGTCAATGAACGCGGACGGCCTGGGCACGACAGTACTATCACAGTACAAAGGCTTCTACGGCACCGGCCCGTCTCTCTGTAACACCGCAGGACTATTCAACTGCACGGCTCACCACAGTAGCAGACAGCACCCCTCGTAGGAATACACCCCCAGGCTTCAGCGACCCCGCTCACGGCGACTCACTCCGCGGCCCCGCTACAAGGACGAATCATCAAGGCTAGAGTTCACGGCTACACGGTCCACATAGAATCGGACATCAATAACACACGGTGGATAGGCAGGCACCTGGTCTAGTAACCCTCTTCCTATACTACTGTATGGGCACCTGGAATCGGCACCCTCCTTCTATACTACTGTATGGTCAGTTGACCCTTGAACCCTCTCTCTATACTACTGCATGGTCTTCCGCAATAGCTGGGCATCAGGTCTAGGATTCCCCCTCTATATACTACTGTATGAGACAGTAGTAATCTATCATTGGCCGTGAATTACTCAATATATGTACAGGGTGGTGAGAGACTGTATGCTTATGGGGCCGTGAATGGATAATCGTTTATCGTACGATTGACTGGGTAGGTGTATATATATCAGGCTATAGGCTCGAACCTATAGCTTGTGGGTGTTAGCGTGAATGTATTTCAACCTGTGGGTTGTGGTTTAAGTACATGTGTGCATGAATAATTGTTTATGTAGGAACTGTGTATGAAATGCTTTAGCTATATCTTCTTCACAGGGACTCGCATCCCTTACCAGATACAGCTTAATAGATACACGAACCACAGCGCAATCTTTGAACAACTGTGCGATACGGTTGAAAGCAAAGAGAGATGCGGCTAATGTATGGCCATGCTATCGACTCTAACGCCGTTAGTTAATTCCCAGAGCTGAGCCCGTACTAGCGTACGGTAGAGAATAAGAATAACCATTGGCGATAATTGTCTATACTCTTAACTTCCAGCGCAATATTCGTTCAACTGTGCATTACGGTTGATGCCGAATAGAGATCGAAGTAGAGTAAACACGGCCCGGACATGTGAATGTAAGTGTGTGTGTAATGAATGCAATATGATGCTATAATATTCGGCGGCCTGGTCCCGGCCCGCGGCGGCACTAATTCGGCGGCGGCCAAATTCGGCGGCGGTACTTCTCCAATTCGGCGGCGGCCTTTCTCCGGCCCGGCAATGTATTGGATTTCTTCTCCCCAAATGATTTGGCGTGTGCTCTCACCTCGATGTTTCTGCTGGTCTGCCTCGTTTCAGCGAGAGTCCGGCATATATAGGGCTACCGCTCTTCTGCGGATAAAGGCAGAAACACGTCGTCGAAGATGACAGCGCCCTCTTTATTGTCACTTACACCACTTCCCGATCAGTTTATCTGGACTTCGCTGGATAAATATGGCTATGGAGGAACAAACCATAATTCATAACGGACATAACTGGTAAATCTCAGCTTCCAACTCCCTCTAGTTAATTCATACGAGGACCGCAAAGTTCACTGTCCCTCATCTGCATATTCACCGAAATCGACTTCCGCATTCCTGACTGACGTCATTTTCAGCGAAGCGAGTGGGCTTACCAGAGTCCCTTCCACCGTCCAGACTGGTCGTTTGAGATAACTTCGCCGGGATTTCGTGGCATTGTCTGTCTCCCGGATTATCATAGTTCATTCTAGGCAAATTACAGCGTTGAATTCCATCAGGTAAGTCAACCGCACACATAAACACAATGTAACTTTCGATTTCACATAGTCACGTAACATTCAGAAGCTGTGATTTATGAAAGGGGTCGTTGTCAACCTGCACTTTCGTTACATATTATTTGTTATAGTGTATAGCTGTCAGGTTATCTAAAGCTCACAGAGTTAGAGCTCTTTGGCGGCTTCAGCTTGATCACCCGAACAGAAATGCAGTCAGAGGGACTTCCTGGATTGTCATCGTGACAATCATGGATTGTCCAGCCATTGGTCTGTGACATCATGTGACTGCTTCAGGGAAGATTTCTGGGAAACGAAAGCATAATAAAACTCGATCAACTCATCATCTTTCCTTCTCTGTCAATTTATACACAGCATGATATGCACCTTAGACCGAATACATGGTCTATGATGGAGGCTTTCATGATATATTGGGTCATTGGATATCAAGTTGTTCTCGATGGATTCTATGAGAATTTTGTCCGAGAGTCAATCGTGTGATGGGATTCCATATATGTGTGAGTTATGATGCCCATAGAGCCGGACATTTGAAGTCCTGGGATTATGGTGTGGTATCGGTCACTGAATGTAGTGGTCTTCTATTTGTAAATGTAGGATATTAATAAATTAGTTATATTAATCGGAAAATTATTAATACAAGGGATCGCTTCCAATGAGCTCGTATGGCGATTCAGTGTCTAGCGATGTACAGCCCATCTACAATAACTTTATTGTAACATGTACGCTATCAAACCTAGGGAGATACAGACCATTACGGATCATTACAAGAACGGCGGACCAGAGATCCCCAATGATTTCAGCAGAAAAAAAATATATAGACAGCCATAAAAACTGTATACTAGATCTCGATCTGATGTTTGGAAAGAATGACTAAATGTGATAATCCTACTATCCGAATGCACCATAACGCAGTTTTTAATCTGAAACCATTTTACATCTAAATGAGGTATCTTTCTATACACACATGTATTTCACTCTACAAAAGTTCTTCAGATTCAAAATATTCCTTCAAAATGCACCAGAACACATCATTCTACTAAATTTAAATATAAAAAAAAACACAGGAGGGATCACATCCATGTAGCAGGACAGCAATTTCAGAAACATTGCACGTTTTAATACTTCCGTCTATACAACAGTTCTCAACAGTCTCATTATGACCTACTCGATATTTCCTTCCGAAATGCACGTTGAGGTCTAGAATATTTTTAGAGGAAACCACATACTGGTACAAGACCAACAGATAGTCCACATGTATTACGCAGATGACATTAGCTATAGCAAAACTAAACGCCTATTTTGTAGATTTGATTGGTATCCTACCGATATTGACCTTCATAATACCCCAGCCCATGAATTGGTATCGTGTTGGGTACTCATGCCACAAGCCAGTAAATGAGCTTGGCCGCTCTTTATACCTGCGTTGGACACACCGGTTCTCGTCAGATCACCGAAGTTAAGCAACGTTAAGCTCGGACAATACTTGGATGGGTGACCGGGTGCTGTTCTGGCTGGGCTGATCAGTGTCCAGGGTAATAGGAACTGTGAGCACTCTCGTGTTCTGGCACATGTAGGTACCGTCGTGATATTAATGAACAAGGTTGAAAACGACGTTAAACCCTACTACTCACTCACTTATACCTGTCTGGAGTTTGGTGCTAATACAAATTTTGTCTTATGAAATAGGTATTTGGATGCGAACAATTTTCATGGTGCGGAAATTTTTCATGGACTGACTACTGAATGTCTCATTGGAATAGCCCAACCCTATTCAGTTGTATGCATTTATCCTTTCATATGCGTATTAACTTGCAAACGTAACTTGCAAACAACTTGCAAAATTAACATTTATTGTCTTTTGTAGAGAGTTCGGTGACCTACTGACCTGCATAGCTGATACCAGTCTATCACATTAAATGTTTTCCTACAGTGTAGATCATGGCTTATAGAAATATCCCCACAATGATACCTTAATTTTCAATATTTGGAGGACGAGATGTTGGTACACGTTTAATGCGATGATCCACCCACCTCATTTCCGTGTTTATTCAGAATTATTTCGATCTGTGCACAATTGTGAAAAGTTTATACCTTAGGGCAAGGGCGAAGCCTGCGCCCTAAATTTCATAAAATTTCCGACACTGTCCGTGCGTAAAATAACCATTGAGCACGCATATGAAAACATTATTTCTATTCTATTGGACTACCCAAAGATTATAATGAAAGGTTGAAAACATATTTTAAACTTTGACAACCTTTCTCCCCTTTCTTGAAAAAGGTGTCCACTGATATTGGCACGATGCTCCCGTCTCGGTTGGCATCGTGCCAATATCAGTGTACGAGTTTATTTGGTCTCTCAATTGCACGGTTAGCAAGTTGTTATAGACACAAGTGTTATAGAATTATGGGCAGCGTATACTGCAGTGAATTCATAGACAATTTACCATGGTATGTGTTATGCTAGCCCAACTCGACGTGTTATTGAATCTTAGTTCTTATTAACTATCACGTGATCATGGATGAGCCAAAGAGAAATCAGACATCAAAGGGATTCTCGTAATAAAATATTTATTGCAGTGTGAGGTTACTGTACACATTTTGCTTTGAAGCCTATTTGTGGGCTTCTTTCAAATCCTTAATATCACAAAAACGAAGAAACGTTGCTCAAAGAAAAACTCAAATGTCGACCTTTTTACCGAGCGAATCAGCTTTGATGGAGTGACAGTTATTCCCCTCTATGAGTTACCCCTGGGACACGATCACAAGGATACCATACTGACATATCGACAATAACATCTTATTACATCCTTCCCAATAAGAGGAGAATGTCGCCACGCTTGCTATTCGACAAATCTATGAGCACCCAACAATTACTAATTCTCTATTTCCGACTAAATTCTGTTATGATAAAAAACGATGACAATATCGATCATGAATATCATTCTAACATCGTATACCATGTGTTTCACGTCTAGTTCGTTTGTCCTATAAAACTTGTGTCTGCGTTGAATATCTTCGAGTTACACGACATTCTATCAGTTATTATGGCTACTAGCCTAAAACCCGTCCGGATAGCGAATATGAGCATGCGCACCGCACAATATAAGCGTAAGTGCGAGACTGATTAGTTTTGAGGAATTCACAATATCCACTTTCCTATTTCCAATTTAACTGGAATGTAATTGGTGGAGGATATTTGCTGGATCACATAAACATCTGTAATTCATGATAAAGTTTAGCAATGAGCATCTATCCATATTGATATATTTAATATCAAGTATGGGTTTTTTTTATACATTTTCCAATTAACCACTCTCGTATTAGATTTACATTTCAAAATCCCCCGCCCCCCCCCCCCACGTCCCTCACTATTTCATTTTAATCATTTAAAGCATTCAGCTCATCTAAAACTTGTATCACTCTACTCTGTAATATGTACATGTAAACTGGAGTTAGCGTTTTATGTACGTGATGACATCTATAAATCAGTCATATGCCCAAGTTGTTGAAGTGTAATTTGTTAAAATCTATACAGGGTGCATGTCATTCTGTCACCTTTTACTTTTTGTCCGTGGGAATGATCAGATAGAACATATATATGCGTCGATAATAGTGAATGGTTCAAAAGGCAGGAAATCAGAAACGATAATTTGTCCAGGCCAGGTACCCTTCACGGATATTCACGAATATGTATATACATGTACAGTTATGGACATTTAATGTCCTCGGCACCCAGTGTGAGTTAAATGTCCTTTAGATACCCTGTCCCCTCCCCTCTAGAATTTTGTATCTGGAATAAGAACCTTTCAATGTTACGGATAGACGTATACATGTTATGCTAAGTTAATATCATGTTCTTGTGGTCATTTTCGACTGTTCGCTGTCTTTTTGTCACTGTTCCCAACACCATATCTACAAAAAAAACAAAACAATATTATATCCTGATTATATGTAACCATGACGGGCATTGGACCAAAAAAGTTCCCGGCTCTTATGGGCGTTGAATGTGCTATTCGATCACCCTCGTGTCCCCGCAGCTATCCTAGCAAACTGTAACTTTTGAACCAGAACTGTGGTCGTTCAATTACAACACATATAAGGGTAGTGGGAAGAGGTGCCGACATACTGGCAGAGCCACATGACTTCACAGTATAGTCTTCCGGTTAACCTATTCTAAAGCACATACCAAGAATCTAACGATTCATGATATGTGTTGTATCTCAGGTACGCTTTTATTGTACCTATTTTGATATGACCACACGGTCCCTAGCACCGGCATGAGCGGTATTAGATACAAATCTAGCGAGCTATGATGGAAATGCTCTGACAACTCGTATATTGGTAATTGGTGAGCTGATTCGCTGTGACAACTCGTACACTGGGGATTGGTGAGCTGTATCGTCGTCAGATGAAAATGACGGCATTCAACACAAAAGACTAGTCTGTAAGGCCCGATGTCGACCCAGCATCAACTTCCCGCAAATGCCAACATATATCAAAGACCAAAAGTCTGTAAAGGGGGCGGGCCTCGGAGACGAAACGCCCAACAGCAGAATCTCGCCATATATAGGTAAAAATTACAACACATATAAGGGTAGTTGGAAGAGGTGTCGACATACTGGCAGAGCCACATGACTTCACAGTAAAGTCTTCCGGTTAACCAATTCCAAAGCACATACCAAGAATCTAACGATTCGTGATATGCGTTGTATCTCAGGTACGCTTTTATTGTACCTGTTCATGTGGCAACTTGGATGATATGACCACACGGCCCCTAGCACCGGCATGGGCGATATTAGATACAAATCTAGAGAGCTATGATGGAAATGCTCTGACAACTCGTATATTGGTAATTGGTGAGCTGTTTCGCTGTGACAGCTCGTACACTGAGGATTGGTGAGCTGTATCGTCGTCAGATGAAAATGACGGCATTTAACACAAAAGACTAGTCTGTAAGGCTCGATGTCGACCCAGTATCAACTTCCCACAAATGACGCTATGAAGACCTACACAGGTTATAACATGTAAAGTGTGTGTTTCATGTTCCTGATCGCCACTGGAGGTTAATTGCCCTTGCGCAAATGTAATTTTTCACAGATGACAAACAACGAAAACATGGTTTTGGAATGTAGATTTTCGACCGCTCCTAAAAATACCCTTGAACGGAGAAATTTTAGATTAGAGAATAATGGCAATTTTGGCTGAATTCAACATCTCAGCATTCATCCATTTTTCCATAACAACAGTCAGTGTCGGTATGCGGCTACTAACACTGATGCCAGAATAATGTACCGGTAATGATATATAGTGACAAGTCCTGGCGTGATGTGATATTTAAAAGGTTGTATTTTGTTGCTTCAGACATCCAACAAATCTAACAGACCTACCCAAAGCATTTATCCGCGGCGCAAACACTAATTTGAAATACATAAGTTTGTTAAGGTTGCTATTCTGCATCTAAGAGCTGACTAGAATTTTACCCCTCAGCCAATAGGTGCTGCGGGGCTTTGTCTTGGGCAACTGCGTCCGTCAACAATTTTCAACAATTTTTCAAAAGTTTATGGGGCAGACTAACTAATTTCTCATATGTTGTTGATAGGTTAACAGTTGAGGAGCAATTCTCAGGATCCAAGAAACCAAACTTCATCAAAGTTGAGCTTTTGACGAAATGCTTAGATTTTTGGCTTCATGCAATGTGTTTTCTGTTTTCAATGCTGTTTATAGAAAAATTTTTGAAGCTGCTTTGGCAACTTCGCTCATGATGATTGGTCGATTGCTATGCCATTTGCATTTGCTTTCAACACTGCGTGGTGATCGGGCTACTGCCATGACCTATATATGGATGTGTATGATGTACTGAATTATGATTGGTTCAGTCTGCGTATAATAATGAGGATTGCCTCCCTGACTTGACTGTCAAGGCTATATATAAGGAATTGATGAACTTGCAGTGTTTCATATTACTTGAAAATGAATTCCCAAAACTTTTAAAATTGCTTTTTTACATTTCTTTTGTCAGCCAGGCAGGTTGTGTGATAGGGGATACACAGGCATTGTTAAACCGAAATGAATCAACTGATTTCTTTCAAATTTGGATACATAGCCTAAAAATGTCGCATTGCATTGTAAACAGGGCCAGGTTTCGTGGCAATAAAATTGGAAAGATTTCGCGGATTCTTTCCAAGTTTCAAATGTGAATACCTTGCCACAAGATGTCGCCTGGATTTTCATTTCGTCCACATCCACACACAAATGGTGCCAACTGAGAGCAAGCTCTTGACAATAGGACGACTTCTCAAGAGGCTCTTTGGGGGGGCGGGGGGTGTTTTTTTCATATGAGCCATGGCTGGCGTCACTTGCAGGCCATCATGAAATTCCATTTTCGGACAATAAAAAGAGAAGGTTTCAACGGATTTTTTTTTTCAAATTTGGGAATACCTTGCAACGATGTCTGCGAGATGTCACCTTGAATTGCACTTGATCCGAATTCACCCATAGTGCCTCCACCGGATCGTCAACTTGAAATTTCATTTTAAAAATTAAAATTAGAACAGATTTTATCCATATTGATGGCTTACCACAGCTGTCTTTTTTGTGCAGACCCCTACATACCTAGCCACAAAAGGTTGCATTGCATTGCGTATCATCCAATTCATCCATACTCCTGGTGGCGCCATCTACCGCTCCGGGCCAACTTTGTATTTCGTTTCCGGACAATAACAAAAGAACGACTCAACATATTCTTAATTTCGTTTTGCTTGTCAACAAAAACAACGGCTGTAGGGTTTATGCACCATTTAGTTGCTTTGATTGTGGTTCACGTCAATATCATTTTGCATCAGTTACTACATAATTCGGCACACAGTTCCGTTTTCTCCTTTCCTGAAGAAGTCTCGAAGAGAGTGACACAGGTGTAGCATAACAATCCTACTCGCGAGAGAATAAAGTGATGAATAAATAATTCCATTCGCCTTAGATTTAAGTGATGGTTTTATATGAACAGACGTTACCAGCCGACTGCAGGAGATTCATACTAGATTGACCTGTAGGCCATTATAGTAAAGTGCCATTTCCTCGACGGCCCCTCTCTAACAGTTCGTTGAGCAATATAATAATTTATCACGTGATAAAGATTGAGTCAAACAAAAAGCATTTTTCAAAGGTATTAACATTCATGACCGTGTAGTTACTCTTCAGTTTTGAAATTTCAGTATTTTGTGAATACAGCAAATTGTGAACTGTTCATGCCAAGAAATGGAGATGCCAGTTAATCTTATCCTTGAAATGCCTCTCAGAGATACAATCTCAAGGTGATTCATATACGTCATTTGATGAATCGCACCAGTAAAACATGAAGATAATCCCGTTAGCTGAGTATAATTGATAAATCCCTGAAATACAGACATGATATTGCTTAATATGGTGAGGTAAGGCAGATAATCTGCCAATGTGCACTGCAAAAATATCTCGCTCAATATACCTCAAAACTAACTATTACATGAATTCCATACTTAATTACGATTTTGCTATTGTACAAAATGGGTGATTAGCGTTGTTCTGACATGAGATGTCAACATACCACATCATCAGTCTCCAACAAAATGTATCCGTCTGTATGTGAAGAGGGCTTTTACTATAAAGAGCAAGGGCATACGTATTGTACATTCTTAAATTTCTAAGCGGCGATATCTTACAATAAAGGTTTGATAGTCCTTTTGTGGATTACATGTTCCCGGAATTCAGACGAAATCGATCACCGGGCATAACGATATACAATCATAAACTAGAAACCAGTCATTCATCACAGATTCACAAATTCGACCTATCTTATAACATAGATTGAGTGGCACAAAAATAAATCTTCCTAGCAGAAAGACGATGTGGTATTGATCTCCAAATAAAATGCAATATACTTCTAGATTTTCTAAGGAATCACTGGCCCTATGAGCCAAGAAATTCTCCGAACAAAAACAAAATGACGTATTTGGACTGAATTCACAATGGCCTTAAATGCGACATGTCAGAAGTCACTTGCCGGCCTCCGCGTCGCTTTCAACATTATTTCAGCCATATCGCGACGAACCAACTAAGCAAACCCAGACAAGTTGCTTTCCTGCTGTTTCAAGGAACAAATCTTTGAAGCAGCATGGAACCAGACACCCTCCATCCACCCTATAAAACACTTAGGGCAGCACACGAGACACAGACAGGACGCTTGCCTGGTTAATTAGCGCATAGCATATCTTCTCAATGTCAACGTTTCTTTTTGAGCGAAAGGTGAAATTAAATATAACTGTGGTTTAGCAAGGATGCGTACAAGCATGCAATTTATTATAAAGCTTGTCATTATAGAGTTAACCCATGCCATTCCTTTGAAATTAGATCATTCTAATCTTCAAAGATATCAAATAAAGAAATAGAGACATAATTTTGAGCTACACATACTTGTCGACTGATGTAGAAATCCCTCGTTCTAATATAGGATCACCTACAAAAGGAAACCAGAGCCTAATTGGAACTATGCACTGCGTCATTAAAACAGGTGGGTGTGTAGTGGGGTTTAACGTCGTTTTCAACCTTGTTTCAGTCATATCATGCATCATGCTCCCAGTTCTTATTACCCTGGACACTGATCAGCCCAGCCAGTACAGTCACTAAAACAAAATTTGTTAGCTTCACGTGTTACACTTCCACTACCTTTTGTTTTTTATTTTTTTGCAACTGCACAGCATAGCTTTTCGAAAACTTCCTGTTTGTACTAAATTTGAAGTTTTTGACATTGGAGAGATAGGGTGAGAGTTGGAAAATAGCGAATATCTTGTTCCTCTGCGCTGGAGTGAGTTCCCTCACAGAGATTAACGCGTCCTTCCATGTGAAGGAGTTATTTCCTTCCAGATCCCCAGATTTGATATTCAAATGAACTTCAACATAGAGCATTTGCACTTGGAGAAACACTGGATCAAAGTCTCCTTTGTTTTGCTCCTCAGCGATAAAAAGATCAGCGTCATAAGCTTGTCACTGGTGCCGTTTGTAAGGATACGCCCCAAGCAGTGTAGTGCCTTGTAGCCGGTTGGTTGAATCTATAGCTGATCCCTTCAGCAGGGAAGTCGAACGCTTCGTTCTATATCCTATATTCTATATTCTAATAATAAGTTTCAGGGGTGTTGAAGAACGCAGGAGCTGCAGATCCAGGCTCATATCTTCCTGGCAACCTTATCTTGTGTAGCAGGCATGACCCAGGAAGACCGAGGTTCACGGCATCTCTACAAACGGGAGTCCAAAAAATCGCTATTCGGAATAGGACTTCTTTTTTCTCAAAGTTCTCGGAGTACCAAGACATTCGGTACATAATGTTTTGGACAATATTGTCATCTTCAGGATAAGGTGACCCACGGAAGAAGAAAGGAAATGTCTCCACCTGAGACTTAACACTAATAATATTGGCCTTAACGTCAGACTCCAGACGTTTCTCATCAAGGCACTCGTCCCATGTGGTACCAAGAACCTCGTATTTGTCCAACACACTTTGTGATGAGTTTCTACACACTGTCCGTCGCGTGAGGCACAGCACACGTAAACCTGGAGTTTCTGGTGCGAGGTTCTATTTTAGTCCGTCAAAGATGGCATGTCGCTTCGGGGAAATTTTTTATCAACTTGGTAATCTCTTGGATACTATCGAAGACATACCGGATAGCCTTGATTTTCTTCATTGTTTCACTGACAGCGAGCTGTGGCGTGTGGCCATAGCAATGGGTAAATAAAGTTTGGGAACCTCCTTGGTAATCTGCGTACTTTGTTCACTTTTAGCTCTACATATGTTGGAGGCAACGTCGTGACATTGCCCACGAGCGCATCGAAGAGCGAAAGTTCCAGTCTTACCAGCGTATCCTTAATTACCACCAACAATGTATCGGCTTTGATATTGTCCACCTGGTACACGCCGATGAAGGATTTCTCAGTATGAAGCTTCCCATAGTATACATATGGCGAGTTGATCTGTGTTGGAAGAGTCGGTGGCCTCATCCCTCATGACAGTGAACCATGCCCATATCCGCACTGATCCTTCTCAGTACAGACAGCGCCATTACCTACAGGGATTCGTTTTGGATATCTTTGGATGTGTACTTATTTGCGGCTTTGTTTAACCACATTGAGTCTGGAGAATAGTTTCTTGAACGATAACCCTGTGCCAGGAGCTGTTCTCATGTTTCATAAGCTTTTCTAGTCCCTTTTTCCAATTATAAAATCATGTTATGATGAACCTCTCATCCTTCTTGGACAGCCCTGTAATAGCGCTTTAGAGAAATGGCGTGTCAGTATTTGTTCTCGTGCCAAGAAGATTTCGTATGAATGATCGGTAATTATAGACAAGGATAATTGGTGATGGAGAAGGCGGACGGAGAGGGGAGGTGGGCGCTTACAAATCAACGTTAACATCTGACGCCTTAGTCATGTTTCAATTTGTACTGAATCGGATCCATTATCCTTCATTTATCGTTCACGATACACAAGTATATAGTCTAAACCGTATAGGAAGTCCAGCGATACATCACATCTTCCAGAAAATCAATCTATAATCGATCTCAGTGAGTGAATAGGATTTAACGTCGCTTTCAATATTATTTCAGTCATATAGCGACGAACCAACTAAGCACCACCCAGCCAAGTTGCGTTTCTGCTAGTTCAAAGAACAAATCTTTGATGTAGGATGGAACCAGACACCCTCCATCCGCCCTACAAAACACTGAGGACAGCACACAGGACACAGACAGGACGCTTACATGGTTAATCAGCGCATAGCATATCTTCCCGTTTCTTTTTGAGCGAAAGGTGAAATTAAAGATAACCGTGGGTTAGCAAGGATGCGTACTCTGAAGTACTACAGTGTTTGGGTCGTATCCTTACAAACGGCACCGGTGGCAAGATTATGACGCTGATTTTTCTATGACTGAGAAGCAAAACAAAGAAGAATTTGATCCAGTATTTCTCCAAGTGCAAATGCTCTATGTTGAAGTCAGCACAGACAGCGCCATAACAGGGAGTCGTTTTGGATATCTTTGGATGTGTACTTATTTGCGGCTTTGTTTAACCAGTTCAGCAAAGTCTCGTCTGTCTGAACTTTCACCTTGAGGAGCTGGATGGAATTCGTTTATTGATAAACGCGAAGTTAAACCTTAATTCTCTCTCTCTCTCTGAATCTGTCATCCTTCTTAGGACAGCCCTGTAATAGCGCTTTCAAACAGTAATAGCAGAGAACGCTATCCATGAGAATCGTCGCGACATGTTTAGGCTGAAGGATACCGGCAGCAGAAAGGGAACTCGTCGATGGCAACTGTTGACTAACTGCCCTTCTGCCAGCACTGGATCTATCAGATGATTCTGGCAGCAACGGCTTCAAGAAATATTTCAGAAAAATCTGCTTTTAAAGACTCCGGCTTCCAGCGTTGTCTGGCAGTCGTTAAATTTGAACAGCAGAAAAAGTAAACGAATCCCCAGAACGACGCACTTCACAAAAAACTAGGCTCGCTAGGATGCAATGGATCTCAAAGATAGGCATGGCAACAACGACATAACGTCAGCATGCACAGAATGACTGTCAGTGTATGATACAGATCGCATCGAGCTCTTCATACAGATAGTTCTAAAGATGATGAGAGAGTAGCGTGTGCTACTATCGTTAGTTTCGAAACAAAACCCTGTCGACTTCCATTTAAAAGTTCAATTTTCACTGCCGAAGCCAAAGCTCTTTGTTAGCTTCAGAAGGTATTGGGTCTACTATAGGAAGAAAATATGTCGTATTCTCAGATTCACTATAATGCCTTCAAGCGATTGAGAGTGGAACTTCAATTTTCAGATTTCAGATTGCACCAATTGATTGATGTGTTTTTTGGTTGCCTAGCCACGTTGGCGTCAAAAATACTGCAGCTGATGAAATGGCTAAGGCAGCTCTAGATAATGAGGATGATCCTGTTGGAATCCCATATAGCGATTTGAGCCCCTCTATCTGTGCTTATGTGAGAAAGCTGATTCAATCTTTATGGGGATGGTGTGGTTAATAACAAACATCATGAGTTTAAAAACTGTAGGATATATTCATCTAAGTAGCAAGAAACGTTTCGATCAAGCCATGAACAGGCGATGTAGAATCGGCCATACCCGATTAACTCACGAACATTTACTAAAAAAGGAACCAACCCCAAGGTATATTCCATGCCACGAAGATTTCACAGTGAAACATATTCCGATCGACTGTATAGATTTTAAGATTGTAAGAGATTCTTTTTATCAAACAGCTACTTTAAAAGATCTTTTTAGTCGGGTGAAAGAAGACTGTATTTTAGATTATTTGAAAGAAATCGGTTTGTTGCATAAGTTTTAATGTATGTGCATGTCTGTTAGTGCGTTGCGTTGATTACTTCTGGATTGCTGGATTGTTGACTTGTGTTTGTTAGAATACTTAGAATTTTGTTTGATCGTAGCTATATAGCTAAAATATTGCTGAACGCGACATTAGACCTTATTTCTCTCTCTCTCCTTTCAGTGTACGATTGGCGTTTCTGCATGGTTAATAATATGATATAGGGCATATACTCTTCAATAACAAGAATGCTGCGCACACGTATTTACTGTCTTTAAGATAATGCTAAGACCCTTGTAGCATCCGGGGCCTAGGCGGCTGCTGGACCCTCACCTATTGTGCTGCGATAGTGGCCCCCAATCACCAGTTGCTTTCGCGGCCAGAGGTATTCCTGAAGTTTGATCACGAGCCACATTATTGAACTGGATTAATAACACAGACATGTTTACGATAAATTCCTGGTGGTGGGGTTGGGGGCGCCGTTGACATTTGGCCATTGATAATTTAGGTACATAACCTATGGTCCCTCACTGATGTATACACTCAATCAATTAATGAATTTCGATGATTTCCTGGCCCGGATGTAATAGTCAGACTGAGTCATTTGCGCGTGCGTCTCTGTGATTTTGAGTATTTCTGGGGTTAAAAACTGGGGCTATTCCAGATTTCTTGTGTAATATATTTCTTGAACGTTTTTGGCATCTGTACATGGTGACATTTTGAGTTGATTTGTCGGATTTTCGCTGTTCGCAGCATTTTTTTTTTTTTTTTGTCTTGGCCACCCCGTCTGGGTTCACCTATATTTTCCTTGTGTAGATAGATGGCGCTGCATTAGATGGAACGTTGTCATACGAGGAATTTAAGTCTTCGAAAACAGTGTTAATGTATAACGCTGTAAAGCTGTTTAGAACTTTTTTTTTCGAATTAATCCTTTCTGGAGCTACCTAGGTGGGAGTTTTGTTGTGAGGCTCCCTAGGTGGGAGTCTATAATATTATTTTCCCCCCAATTCCCTAGTGCTATGGCAAACAACCTGTTTGAGAGGCCACTGAACCTAACACTTCAGGACTGAATGCTGCTAAGCCGATTGATATTTGGCGTGCCTTTAAAGAGTCTGTCGGATCAGGGCCGAAAATCCCTCATGGATTAGTGCAGGTGTCAAAGGATCTCTGGATTGTGACACTACGAAATAAACGGCCAAAGATGTTCTTCTCTCAAACGGTATCTTGGATTTTCAAGATCAGTGTGGTCGCTTCGAGGAGATTGCACCCACGAAAGTACTTGTCAAAATAAAATGCACGGTGGAGATGCCACACACTGACATTACACACACATTTGAGAAGTATGGTGAAGTTCATGACATTTCTGAAGAATACTACCTTTGACAGAGATTTGAAAACTGGGATTAGGAAGGTGTGTTGCAGTCTGGCATCAAAAGCACTCTTCCCTCTACAGTTATGCTTGGAGATTTTAGACTTCCAGTTTGGTATAAAGGTCAGGTTAAGACCTGATGTACCTGCGGAGAAGAAAATCACATGTGTTGGGATTGTCCATTTAAGGGTAAATGCTTGCGGTGTGGTCAGGCAGGACACATACAACGGGAATGGGAACGGGGACTCCTGAAGAAACAGAAGGTTCGACTGACAGAAATAACCAGACTGTTTCACTGTATGAAACTGGTATTCAATCCAATACAGGGAAGAGGTCTCCCGTTACGAAGAAGTCCGCCGTTGTGGAGAACTCTGTCAGAATGAACGCTCAGCCTGTCGAGCAACCTGAAAGCGTTGGTGATAGCATTTGGTCAATTGTAGGTCCGGATGGCAAAACCTCTAAGGGGAATTCTAGGTTTAGTCAAAGGAAAATGAAAAAGAGCATGGAGCAAACGGGAAATACATCGACGAGTTCAAATAGATTTTCAGTTCTCTCTGATGATGAAGATGTTGATAATTCCACCGATATTCCTGGTTCACTCATCAAGAGAAATAAAGTAGACGAAAGTAGACGACAGTGTTGTGAACGACAATCAAATGCTCAGCAATTGCTCGATGTAAACGACAGTCGTAGTGAACATACACCTGGTGGTAACTTGAACTTCACCTCAGATGCTGATGTGAATACTGAGCTCACCAAAGATGATGCTAGAAATGCGCTACACTTAGCAGATGAAAAAGGAGGTGAAGATGAAGATATCAGTTGTACGCCTGTGCATTCCAGTGGTAAATTAAACTCCACCCCAGATGCTGATGTGATTACTGAGCTCACCAAAAATGGTGATAGAAATGAGCTACTCTCAGTAGATGAAGAAGGAGGTGAAGATAAAGATATTAGTTCTATTTCTGACACAGATACACCTATGAATTTCACTCCTGGTGATGATGTGATCGGGGAGTTCACTAGTGATGAAACTAGCAATGTGTTACTCATGGAAGATGAAAAACAAGGTGAAAAGGAAGTTGATAACTCCATTCTCAACACAGATACACCTATCAACTCCACCCCAGACAATAACGCAATTGCTAAACACATAGATAAAACTTGGGATAATGAGAGACCAGGCAAGAATTCATTAAACCAGGAGTCAAAAAAGAAATGTGAGCTGAAGAGAGAACAGGAAATTTATGGCAATGAAGACAAAACTATGCAGCAGTTGCGAGAAAAACAGAAAAAGGACCAGAAAAGCCAGAGGAGAAGACCACTAATTAAACGTCCGCAATGAATAAGTTGACACTCTATTTCCTGGTCTGAGTGGTCTCGTCTGCCAGTATGTCGGCACCTCTTTCCACTTCCCTTATATGTGTTGTAAGTTCTGTATATAGACTAAAAATGGTTCAGTGTCCAGCTCTCCTTCAGTGACACTGCAGAGCAGTTTGGCCAAATTTAATTGAGCTTCAGTTGTTAACTCAGGATTATGAACCCTCAGCTCTCTGTTTGAATCTTTTCTCAAAAAAGCAGATAAAAATAAATTTGAGTTACGGCAATATACACCTTATCATTTCTATGCTTTGCAAGAGCATGGGAAGGCTACAGGCGGCTCTTCAATACTTGTTAAAATGGGTGTTTTACATAGTCCTATTGATTCACAGATGGATTTACAAGCTGTAGGCTACAGTTCGCTTTACTTTGCATTCTGTATTCACATTATGAACGGTGTACATACCTTCATCTGAAGGTCTCTGTCTTAGTGAACTTCAGAATCTTTACGATCAGCTCCCTAAACCTTTTTTTATTGTTGGGTGATTTTAGCGGCCGTAGTTTTGGAATAATGAAGAGAACTGTAAAGGAATAATTCTTGAAGATTTTCTATCAAATAATTCTTAATTTTTAATGATGGTTCTTATACACATTTGTCCTCAGCTCATGGGACCTATTCAGCATTAGATATCTCACTTTTCGACCTTCCTATACTCGAAGAATTTACTTAGTCTGCTCATGATGACCATTGTGAAAGTGATTACTTTCCCGCTGTTTTAAAAGCTGTTCATTCAGCTGATGACCCTCCTTTAACAAGGTATAATTTAAAACGAGCAAATTGGCTAGATTTTGAAAAGCTTTGTTTACAAAAACTACAAACGCACTCAATAATGTTCCTGATCCTATACAGTTATTCTCGGATATGCTGATTGAAATTGCTAATCAAACCATACCCACATCCTCAAGAGTTGCACATATTTAAAACCCATGATTTAACGATGACTGCAGAGATGCAAGGAAATGTAGGAAGAAAGCTGGCATCCTAATTCTGAAAATTTGAAAGAATAACTAAAGCTAAAGCTCGTAGAACCATGAAACAGAACAAACGTGATTCTTGAAAAAATTATGTTTCTAAAATCAATACACAAGATTGGAACATGAATAAAGATAGTGCCACGGCACTGTAGCTCATCTGGCTGTAACTGGCAAAAGTAGCTGTAAGAATTTTTTACTAAAGAACTGCAACAGATGAGTTTCTAACTTGTTGTCCCCCCTGAACACTAAATGATCCATGCAGTAATTTCCTGAGACTTCATAAAGTTTCATAGGAAATTCAAGATGCGGCCATATTGGATTTTCGAAATGGGCCAAAAGTGGTATCTTGCACAACCGGACCAACAAGGTAAACCTGTGTACCCAATTTGACAAAGATCCATGCAGTAATTTCCTGAGAATTCACGAAAACAAAATTTCATGGGAAAATTCAAGACGACCGCCTGGTGGCCATATTAAATTTTCGAATCGGACCACAAAAGGTATCTTGCACAACTAGATCCCAAGGGGAATCTGTGTATCAAATTTGAGAAAGCAGTAGTTCCTGAGAAATCGCGATAAAGTTTCAAGAGGAAATCCAAGATGGCTGCCTGGTGGCCATATTGGACTTTCGAATCAAATCCCAAAAGGTATCTTGCACAACCAGACCCAAAGGGGAACCTGTGTACCAAATTTGAGAAAGATCCATGCAGTACTTCCAGAGAAATCACGATAAAGTTTCATAGGGAAATCCAAGATGGCCGCCTGATGGCCATATTGGTTTTTTTGAATCGGACCACAAAAGGTATCTTGCACAACTAGACCCCAAGGGGAACCTGTATCATATTTGAGAAAGATCAAAGCAGTAGTTCCTGAGTAATTGCGATAAAGTTTCAAGGGGAAATCCAAGATGGCTACCTGGTGGCCATATTGCACTTTCGAATGAAATCACAAAAGGTATCTTGCACAACTAGACCCCAAGGGGAACCTGTGTACCAAATTTGAGAAAGATCCATGCAGTACTTCCAGAGAAATCATGATAACAAAGTTTCATAGGGAAATCCAAGATGGCCGCCTGATGGCCATATTGGATTTTTGAATCGGACCACAAAAGGTATCTTGCACAACTAGACCCCGAGGGGAACCTGTGTATCAAATTTGAGAAAGATCAAAGCAGTAGTTCCTGAGAATTCGCGATAATAAAGTTTCAAGGGGAAATCCAAGATGGCTGCCTGGTGACCATATTGGACTTTCGAATCAAATCACAAAAGGTATCTTGCACAACTAGACCCCAAGGGGAACCTGTGTACCAAATTTGAGAAAGATCCATGCAGTACTTCCAGAGAAATCATGATAGCAATGTTTCATAGAGAAATCCAAGATGGCCGCCTGATGGCCATATTGGATTTTCGAATCAGAGCAGAAAAGGTATCTTGCACAACTAGACCCTAAGAGGAACCTATGTACCATATTTGAGAAAGATCCATGCAGTATATATACAACTTTCTGAGAAATCGCGATAACAATGTTTCATGGGGAAATTCAAGATGGCTGCCTGGTGGCCATATTGGATTTTTGAATCAGACCACAAAATGTATCTTGCACAACTAGACCCAAGAGGAACTTGTGTACCAAATTTGAGAAAGATCCATGCAGTACTTCCTGAGAAATCACGATAACAATTTTCATGGGAAAATCCAAGATGGCCGCGTTGTGGCCACATTGGATTTTTAAATCGAAGCAAAAAAGGTATCTTGTACAACTAGATCCCAAGGGAAACCTGTGTACCAAATTTGAGAAAGATCCATGCAGTAGTTCCTGAGAAATTGCGATAACAATGTTTCAAGGGGAAATCCAAGATGGCCGCCTGGTGGCCATATTGGATTTTTTAATCAGACCGCAAGAGGTATCTTGCACAACTAGACTCAAAGGGGAACCTGTGTACCAAATTTGAGAAAGATCCATGCAGTAGTTCCTGAGAAATTGCGATAACAATGTTTCAAGGGGAAATCCAAGATGGCCGCCTGGTGGCCATATTGGATTTTTTAATCAGACCGCAAAAGGTATCTTGTACAACTAGATCCCAAGGGGAACCTGTGTACCAAATTTGAGGAAGATCCATGCAGTAGTTCCTGAGAAATCGAGATAACAAAGTTTCATGGGGAAATCCAAGATGGCCGCCTGGTGGCCATATTGGATATTCAAATTGGAGTCAAGTACACATGTTGTACAACTAGACCCAAAGGGGAACCGGAGTACCAAATTTGAGAAAGATCGATTAAGTAGTTACCGAAAAATAATGATTATAAGATTTCACTGGCAAATTCAAGATGGTTGCCATGGCGGCCATATTTAAAATCATATCGACACCGCATGAACAAATTCTGGTGTACTCATTGGGGGGAACATGCATGCCAAGTTTCAGCTTAATCGGTCAAGCGGTTTCAGAGAAGAAGATGTTTACGCACGACGCACGACGGACGACGGACGACAGACGACACACGACGGACGACGGACAATCAGGCCATGGCATTAGCCCATCGGGCCTTCGGCCCAGATGAGCTAAAAATTAAAGATAAATGCTCCAGGTCCAATGTTCATTATCACAAAGACGGAAATCAGGTGATAACTGACAGAGTGGAAATTGCAAACAGCTTAGACGAAACAATTGTCAAAAACTCATCGTCAGAAAATTATGTACCTAAATTTCAAAATTTCAAAAAAGAGAAGAATGAAATGAGATTTTCCTCCAATAAGGCTATAATGGTTTGTTTTCAATTAACAAACTTCATGCTTCTCTCGCGAAAGCAAACGATTCTTCTGCAGGCCCTGATAATATTCATTATTATACCTCACTGCGTATTCGTTTATTTTAATTGGTTGAGACACCATCACGTGATATTCCGCAATTCTCGATGTCTTATGGAAAAAACAGCTCGTCAATGTGATGTCCCACGATCTCGCGCCGATATCACACGATCACGCGCTGACGTCACACAGCAGAGGCAATGTCACACGGTCTCGCGCAGTTATCGCCCGTGAACAGACTCTTTCGTAGCATTGTCGTATGTTGTGCTGTCATTCCGCTGTAATCACGATGGCGTGTACAGACAGAAAGTGTTTTACGTTAGGTTTTCGCTGCCTTGGTTTTTCTCTTTACACTGTAGATCTATTTGTATTGTTTATGGCTTTTTTCGGTATAATAAAACAGATATTGCATGCTTTGAGGTGTGATATCACGATTTGTCAGCTCTCGAAGGTGATGTTCAACTCGTGCTCCGCACTCGTTGAACATCACCTTCGAGAGCTGACAAATCGTGATATCACACCTCACAGCATGCGATATCTGTATATTATCAACTTTTAAAGTTCTATATCTATCGGTATGATCTCTAGAAACCTATTACTCATCTTTAACAGACTTTGGCTGACAGAAGACCTTCCACCATCATGTCATAATGCAATTGTTATACCAGTCCCAAAACCTGGCCGTAACCATACAGACCCCGGTAATTATCGTCCAATTTCACTGACTAGCTGTGCCTGTAAAACAATGGAACGCATGATAAATGATCGCCTTGAAACTGAAAAGAAACTTACTGATATTCAAGCTCGTGTCCGTAAAAATAGAAGTACCATTTACCATTTAGTTAGATTAGATTCCTATGTCAGGAATGCTTTCGCGAAGAATGAACATGTGGTTTCTATTTTTTCTATTTTTCTTTTCTTTTTTGAAAAAGCCTATGATACTACTTGGATCTATGGGATTTTACAAGACCTTCATACTATGGGATTAAAAGACCGTTTACCCAGTTTTTTTTCCAATTTTGAATGATAGACAATTCAAGTTCGGTTGGGTACAACCATGTCTGATCATTTCGATCAAGTTCAAGGTGTCTCACAAGGTAGTATTTTCTCTACTATTCTGTTTAGTATCAAGATCAACAGCTTAGCTGCAGTTCTGAATAAATCAATTGACGGATCGCTGTTTGTAGATGACTTCAACATACCGTGTAGTGGGAAATGTATACATAATATTGAGAGAACATTGCAACTTTGTCTAAATAGAATTCAGTAATGGTGTCTAAGAAATGGTTTCAAGTTCTACAGAGCAAAGACAAATTGTATACACTTTTGTAGAAAGTATTTCCAGCACAAAGATCCAGTACCTACATTAGATGGAACTGAAATCAAGGTAGTAAAAGAAGTCAAATTCTTAGAAATATTATTTGATCACCGATTAACGTTCTTATCGCATATAAATTGCTGGAAAGCTTAGTGCAGAATAGCTCTTGATTCGTTGAAGGTATTTGCCAGCTATAAGTGGGGAGGAGATCAGCAGACGCTTCTTCATTGATATTCACCACTTATTTGTTCTACTCTTGATTATGGCTCTATTGTTTACAACGGTGCAAGCAAGTCAAACTTGGCAGAGTTAGATCCTATTCTCCATCAAGGACTAAGAGTTTGCCTTGGACCGTTCAGAACACCCCCTGAAGAAAGCTAATATGTCGAAGCAGATGAATCTTCTTTAGAACTTCGGAGAACTAAACTAGAACTGCAATATATCACAAAATTGCGATCTAATCGCTCAAATCCTGCTGTTTTCAACCCTCAATACGTGGATTTGTATTTAAAGAAATCCTCCATTATTCCACCTCTTGGAATTCGCATCAAACCACACATTGTAGCCGCTTGTATTAAGCTTAGTCAAATTTCACCTAACAAGTTCTTACCAGTTTCACCATAGCAGTTAGCCAGACCAGAAGTAGATATTACAATGACTAAATATAGAAAGGCTAACACGAGCCATCTCGTGGATACACAAGAATTTGGTCAATTGTGAGAAAATACAGATTGCATCAGCTATTTATATAGATGGTTCTAAAGATGGTGATAGAGTATCATGTGCTATTATCTTTAGTTCCAAAACTAAAACCTGTCGAACTTCCAGGTAAAAGTTCGATTTTCACTGCCAAAGCCAAAGCTCTATTGTTAGCTTTTGAAGGTATTCGGTCTACTGTAGGAGGAAAATATGTCATATTCTCAGATTCACTGTCATGCCGTCAAGCAATTGAGAGTGGAGCTTCAACTCACCCCACCATTTTGAACATTGTGCAATTATATGATCGTAGATTTCATCAACATATTGATGTTGTGTTTTACTGGTTGCCTAGCCACATTGGCACCAAAGGAAACACTGAAGCTGATGAAATTGCTAAGGCAACTCTAGATAAAAAGGTTGAACCTGTTGGAATACCATATATAGCGATTTCAGACCCTCTATCTGTGCTTATGTAAGAAAGCTCTTTCAACATTTATGGGATGGTGTGGATAATAACTAACTTCATGAGTTAAGAAAGCTGTAGGTTATATTCATCTGAGTAACCAGAAACGTTTCGATCAGGCCATGATCAGGCGATGTAGGATCGGCAATACCCGATTTACTAAAAAAGGAACCAGCCCCAAGGTGTATTCCATGCCACGAAGATCTCACAGTGAAACATATTCTGATCGACTGTACATATTTTAAGATTGTAAGAGATTCTTTCTATCAAGCAGCTACTTTAGAAGATCTTTTTAGTCGGGTAAAAGAAGACTGCATTTTAGGTTATTTGAGAGAAATCATTTTGTTGCGTACGTTTTAATGTATGTACATGTTTTTGGTGTGTTGTGTTGAATACTTCTGGGTTGCTGGTTTGTTGAGTTGTTTTTGTTAGAATACTTAGAATTTTATTTGTTTGTCGCTATATAGCTGAAATATTGCTGAACGTGACGTTAAACTTTAACTTTCGAGAGGAGAGGGTAAGAAGAAGGGGGAGAAGAAGAAGGAGCATGTGTAGCCTATCAATAGGATTTAAACATATATAGGTGACTTAGTCCAAAAAAAGAGTGACAAGTAGAATTACCTATACCAGTATGTGATACCTTACCAACATCAACAATTTATATCAGCATAATTTGAAGACAAAAACAACCTTCGTTAACAGACTGTTGGAATCTACAATAGCAGAATTCAAGGGAAGCTCACTGATACGATCTCGACAATGCAAGTTTAAGATCATATACAAACAAACATGTCATACCAATACACTGAAATAGAAATCATGTTTGGATTGAGTGAAATCTTTAGTCTATTACTACATCCAGAAAGATAATCTCTTTGCAGCTTTCATTTGATGTTTTCTGAGCTGGAACAGGCGGGTACGATCAGAATGAATCCCATTAAAAATATGTCTATGACGAAATGTCTAAGATATTGGGCGCAATGAAACTTTAGAGAAATCCTTACGGACTCATGTATATCTTATGACGATGATAAGATATGTACTCGAGATATTAGATGGTCTGATGTACCGAAGGACAAGGGACTTGCAGTCCTGGAATAAAAGTTTCAACCCACTGATGTTAGTGAAGGTCGGACAAATTGCGTTGATTGCATGCTTCGTCTGTTACCCCATCTATATAGTATCGGCTGCAATGTTTGGTGCATTGTTAAAAGATTCACAACTTTGACAGAACAGTGTAGTTTTGGCAAATCAGATTGATTCTTGAGTATTTCTTTCGACAGTTCCTGGGCTTTGGTCGACAATCTACCTCTATTGAAATTCCAGATGACCTGAACGCGGGAGTTGGGATGGGGGTGCGTGCGCAATCTCCAGCTTTTGATATCTCACACAATGTGGAGTGAAGGCCCTTGGTGTGATAGCCTGTTTATGCTCGTTTGCTGATACAATGTCAGCTTCCTGCTTCTCTGTGAAATGAGAAAGTTGTTCAAAAGGTCTAGTAAATTACAGTGGGTGGAAAATGGCGAGGGAGGCGCGATATGCAAGCCTTTCTGGTATAGCACGTACCTGTATACGGCTATTCGGGAAGGGAGTCCAACTGCAAGATTGCAATTTTTACCGTCTAGTCTGCGGTCGACGATAGAGAAAGCCCTTTCAATTCTTGTAGATAACGAGACGGAGCCTTATCTGGACCGTCTTTAATGTCAGTGCAGTCTTCTCTATCGACAATGAGGCTATTTAAAACGGTTATATAGCTGACACACATTTAAGGCACTATAACCACTGTGAAAACTCAACGAAATTTTGAGCATATACTCCCTGAGACTGCGAGTATAATATTTAATGTGGTTGTCAGGCGAAAAATAAATGAAGCAGATTTAAGGCTCCAAGGCGACATTGAAACAAAACTATATAAACTTTTCTGATTCCCTTGCCCTCAAAGCCCGGGCACAAACTAATATGTTTCACAGCTCTCGATATGTTTCCGGTCCTCCCGCTATATCAACCACAGCGAAACCAATCGCAATCACCTCGGAATTTGTATGTATAGCCAAAAAACAGATTTCTTCTGTGAAATAAAATAGTTTTTGCCCACATTTATCCATAGAAAAGCAAACATTTTGAAGAAAAATGACGATAACATAACATTTCTGGTACCACACATGGCCGCCATATTGAATTTTTCCATGATCCTCTACCGGTGGGGGTATGCAAATAGGCTCAAAACGACCCCAATATGATAATCTGAATGTCAACTCTCATTAATTGTGTCTTTCTGGAGATAGAGTAAAACGTTTGATGTATGTGTTGGAGGAGGGGGCAATGACCCAGGCCAGATAGGGGTAAGGAATCATATTTTAAATTAAATCTGTGGACTTCTAAGAAACTGAAGCGGTCCGTAGTGAAGTAATTTTTGATAGGCTGCAATTGCATGGTCGCGGTATTTGGGTCACCATCCAATCTCTGGTTAAACAATAACAGGCAGACCATTGTTTTCCCTTTGCCGTGTAATAATGCCTAAATATGTTCGTCATCCCGTTCCTTATAGAACATTCATTAGAAAAACTTCATATGGGTCCTTGGCTCTTCTGAAATCTTAACTATATATGTAGCATTCAAAAGACGTTGAGGAATTTGCAATGTTATATCAGGGAAATGTTCCGTGATAATATATCTGAGTTTACTGAGATTGAAGGATTGTAGCCTAATCACATTTTGGTTTAGTGCCCCAACGAACACACAAAAATAAGTATTTATGGCATTTAATTCCTAGCATAAGGGCTGCTGCAATGAAGCTGCAAAATATGTCATGCGCATGAAACGAGATTCGCCTTTTGGATGTGCTGATGGACTTAACTGCAGCAGGCTTCCCCTAAATTCCAAACTGATTGGCGGCTTCCACAAAAAAAAATTGAGTTCCTTGTATTTTCCGGTGATCCATGTGCTATATACCTCATTGCTATGCATAAGCCAGCCTGAGCCCGTAATGATAAGCAATTCAAGCGTCAACTTGTACAGCATGATGCATGGTGGTCGTTGTAGAAATTGTTGATCTTGTACTGATAAATAAAAACGTTATGTCTGCAAGAATAAAAGCGCTTCACGCTTCTTTAAATTCTCAACAGATCGTTAACATTAAAATATTTTAAAAAAACATCGTTTTTAATTCTAGATAATATAAACGCCAAATCGGACATTCAATAGGCAGCCATGGTCTTTCATAGTCGGTAATCGTAAGATCTGCTTCATAAGCACGTGTATATATAATCAAGCAGCACACCGATAAATACATAATTAGCTTCTTGCAAGGGTGAAGCATTTTCCACATTCTCCAATTTGTGACCACCTAAACTGTCGGTATATCTTAGTCTGATGCTATGAAAATGCAGTTTTCAGTGATGCCAACAAGACATCGTGATATTCAGGTCATCAATTACTGTGCCATGTCCTCTGTTACAAATAAGTTTCCAACTATATTCCTTAAGTATAATGTATAATCCAGGTCACGCTTTGGTTCATCAAATTCAACCATGACGAGATAACGCATATAGATATATATCCTCGGATTAAACTGAAAATCAGACACAAGCTATGTGGAGTTCAGCTCAATGGACATACGCCACGATCGTATTTTGTGTTATTGTTATCATCACCAAACCTGAGAAACTTTGAGTGGAGAAGCTCGATTGAATAATCTTGTTGAATTGGTTGGCTCATTAATTTACTTTCACAGGATCTATCCAATCTCGACCTCTCCTATATATTCACCCCAATGGTATATATATGGAGGAGGGAGTGATGTATGTATTTCGACAATTGATATTCGGAAAGGTCATGAGGTCACGAACGCGCTCCGGGATGTTTCCGAATCAACCGGCTCGTAATCTTTATTGCTTATAAGATATCAGTCATGGCACGGATTTGATAGACGAGCCATGACTAGCGAGGATGGTTCTGGATTGGAATCATATGTTTACGGGGAGTGATGGGTGCTGTGTTCACCTCGAAATAAACGATTTTGCACAAATCCATTACTACAATATGCTCTCATTAAAAAACTCAGGGTCTGAAAATTACTCAGACCACACAAGATTTTAACTGCACGAAAGAATTCTTTCGTTCGCGATATTTCATGTTGGCAACACACCACATGGGGGTCAAAACATCACCAAACTGCGCCAAGTCCTTTGTGAGGTCAACTGAATAACTGCAATATTATATAAGTTCCACTCGGTGTTAGCTGAACAGGGCCTAACAAATTGAACAATCATGGAGTTCTAGTCATACAAGTTGACCACAAACTTCCATGAATAAATTGACGGGCGGTCACGAGTATTATTTGAACGACACGAATATTTTACAAACGAGTATTCAGTTCGCTAAAAATATATTAGCTGGAATAGATAGGAAATAACTTATGTTGCGATGTCCTGCGTGCCTTAGCTGTAGTATAGCAGAGAAGGCACGAAACTTATTATCCAATGTTTGCAGGGTATATTAGGCAACAACGAACAAACGGAAAGGCAATTTGCTTTATTGAAATGAGGAATGCTAAAGACTGAATCGAATCTTCTCTGGAGTAACACCTGCATCAATCAGAGCGAACGATTGCCACGAATCAACGCAGATATAGGCCTACCTATTACTGAAACCGAACTATTTAATCTTCATTAATGTCAAGAAGACGGGAATGAGTTCGTCTTTTTTCTCCATCGCAATGTAATGACCAATTTGATCGGCCCAAGGGAGAGGCAGAAATATTTGATGATGTGAACAGTTTGATTGAATTTTTCGGGTCGCTATAAACGGAACAATCCATGGGGATGAGCCAATCCTACTGATGCGGTCAGAGTCCGTCTTCCAGTTGAAGTTAACAGACTATTGAAAATAAAGTGGTATATGGGGATTAAGCTATAATTAAAGATTAACTCGGCGCATGTGTTCATAATTTGAAATCAGCTGTGTTAGATAAGCAGCTGATTTCAAATTATTAACACATGCGCCGAGTTAATCTTTAATATACCACTTTATCTTCAATAGTCTGTTAACTTCAACTGAAAGGACTGACCGCATCAGTAGGATTGGCTCATCCCCATGGATTGTTCCGTTTATAGCGACCCGGAAAATTCAATCAAACTGTTCACATCATCAAATATTTCTGCCTCTCCCTTGGGCCGATCAAATTGGTCATTACATTGCGATGGAGAAAAAAGACGAACTCATTATACATGCGAAACCTCTTGTTCCCATACAGGTGTTGTGGTATTCTGTACCAAAAAAATCCAACGTTACCTTTGACTGTCGGCATTAACAGTATAAAACTAGAGTACCGTATACATTTGTATATAAAAGTTTTTAAAGAAATAATTGTTGTGCCTCAGAAACGTATTAGCAAGAGGGATTTTTACTTAACCCTACCTGGCCTGGGGCGGGGGGGCGGAAAGTGCCCCCCCCCCCCCCCCACCCAGTGAACTTTTTTCTGCTGCTCCGCAACGACAGAACCGAGGCTGAAACTTGGTGACTTGAAAGCTTATCTTATTGGGGTCATTTTGAGCCTATTTTCATATACCCGCGGGCGGAGGATCATAGGTAAATTCAAAATGGCGGCCATGTGGTATCCGCGAAAGTGTTTTTCAATCTTCTCGTTCCATTTCTTCAGATTTTCCTTGCCTAAAAGGCCTTGAAAGTATTTTATTTATGCAAAACTAATTATTCTATATTTTAATTGATTTTTTTTCGAGAGAAAAATCGGAAAGATTGGAGTTTTTTTACATTTTCCGGTAGAGCTTGAACCCAAGATACTGTGTGGTAAGTTTCAGCGCTCTAGCCTTAGTGGTAGAGAAAATATATAGGGGGGGTTCCTTCCCCCCCCCCCCCCCAGGCTGCGATACACCCCAAATCGCCAAGGTCAGGTAGGGTTAAACACAAGTACACATCCTTGTGACATGTTACTGCTACCATATCATTATCGAAAAGTCAATTCATCAATAAACAACTCTTTTAAACCTATTTGCCATACGAGAACCTTTTGCAATTGCTTCGTATCAATAAAGCAAATGAGCCGAAACTCAACTATTTGACCAAATCACTGCCATAATCGGTCATATTCAGGAACGCCGGTAAAGTTTCAGGGCGGGGATGCATGGAAGAAATGAAATGGTCCAAGCTAGGTAGAGAGTATATCTGCTCTCAGTCCGTTTAAACTAAGACCTAAATGTTGCTCGTCTGGAAGGACGTAGGTTAGCCGCAAATCTTAGCCCTATCATCCTACATTTCGTAGCTAGTCATAAGTGAATGCATCCAAATCAGAGACAGTTCGTGGTTCCACTGGGAAGATTCGTTTCATAATAAGGAATCTGGGTATGCATGGTCTGTGGAAGTCATACTGACGATGGAGGTAGAATGAATAACCCCAGTTTTAAATAGAAGAGACGAACAAAGTAAAACACAAACATACAGCTGTATAATTAATATTACATGTTTATTAGTGTCAGCAGTATCACAGACATCCAGCAAAAAATATGTCCAATCTATTTAAAGCATATGTGTATGTGATGTAAAATTTCAGATAAAAGAAGCTTATCAAAATGATCTAAGCTCCCCCCATCCTCATAACGAACTGTACTGCTTAATAAATAACCTTCAAGAAAAAAAAACAATATGTAACAACCACACAAATTAATAATGATTGAGCCCCCCGCCAAACCAATCTATGATCCTAAACTAAACATATGTTGTATGTTTTGTGAAAGTTTGAGATTGATACATGTATCGGCCATGCTTTTCATAGATGTAGGTTGACAGACAACATGTATATGGGGTTGATATGTTGATAAATTTAATCATTACAACCTTTCAAAAGGGTTCTTTGCAGAACCATGTTTTTGTTAAATGGACCCTCAAGAACCCTCTCTCTGAGAATGTAATTCCTTCCTGGAGAAAAATCTAATGTACAGCTTATAGACGATTATAACTATATTAGTTATATTAGCTTATAGCTACATGTATAATAGTCCGAGCTTCTACTAATATTACAATGCTCTTGGGTATTAGACATGACAAACCTAAATTATTGACTAGATGAACAAGCAGAAAGAAATAATTAAACTGATATAAAAAGCCTATCGACTTAAGAGTATGATATGAGAATAAAAGGAACTCTTGAGCTTGATATAATAATGACCATATGATGCCAAAATATGAGACACCTTCATGACGTTGTAGATCCAGGCAATGTCATATTATTATTATGAATATTGCAAATAGTTTAATGAGATCATGATGAAGTAGAGATGATAATGAAGATCAGTACATTAATTCTGAAACATATTGTAGTAGGAAGCGGTTTCACCAGTGCCTGTACTAGCATGTATTTAGTGGGAATTTCCCTTTAGCTCAGTTGGTACGGGGATGGGCTTGTAAGCCAGGCGTCTGTGGTTCAAACCCCGGCCGGGGAACTCGGTCACTACAACAATATAAGTACATCTTATATCCTCAATATACAGTTGGTGAACTGTGTAACAATGACCAAGGTAAAAGACATGTATACAAACAAATGATTTAAAATACAATGAAACCATCCAGAATACAAGAATTAGTACTTTACAAACCTTTACAAAAAAAACATCAATTAATCATAGGGCAAACAAATCAGCGATTATGTCATTATGGGCAATGTGTTTCTATCAAGTATGATATACTCGGGAGTTCTTGATCATGTGACATAAGCAGCTGTGCGATCAGTAGGATAGATTTCAATGTCAGACCATTTGTGACCATCCAGTTAATCAGCTATAATCACTTCCTATTTTTCTTTAAATTTATTCCAGTAGTAATCTTAGTTACCCTAATTTGCCATGTGAATTTGAACTTGTTATATGAATAGATTCACTCGAGCACTCCAACGTGGTAATCTTCACATTTAAAGTTAAATACTACACACACTAACATTCCCTCATTAACCTTGACCAAATGAATGGGGTGAATTGTTCAAACTGTAAACGCACGTGACGTCATATAGCCAATCACAATAGGAACTTGTCAACACCATGCAGCAAGAATTTTCTTTGATTTGTGTGTAATTTTCAATATGGCAAGTGGTGGTTGTATTGATTTTCAAACGAGAAATGTTCAGTTTCTTCGAATAGCCAATCAAATTTGAATTTCAAAAAGGTCATACAGTTGTATTTCTCCTAATATGGACCAAGGAATATTAATAGAGCTATGACATCACCAAACCATATTCCGATCAGAAAATGTCTGATGTTCAGCCAAGGCAACACGTGTAGTGTTCGACTTGGGTATGTGAAGATGCATCATGGTAGGATGGATACTTGTCATGCAGAACAGGACTTGTAACCCGTTCCCCCACACCTTCCTACATGAGATTCCCTGTACTAGTGCCGCACAGACATGTAGGTCTGATTTGTCCACTATCTCTGAGTTACTGACTCTTATTTCTGCTGGCTTTAAATAACCTTTTATATCAGTACAAAATTATTGTTAGTTTCATTCTCCAATTCTGTCCTAATCCCGCATACACCTCCAACCGAATTACTACATCAATATCAATAGATACTTAAGCCAAAATATGCTCACACTTTATTATTCCTCTATACATATGCCATCATCCCATTGTCCACATCCTGTATCTCATCCATTAGAATTACTTAATAAATAAGCTTTCTTTCCTCATCATATAACCCTAGAGATAAATGAATGTCATTCTATAGGCTAGAGTAGGCATCCTGACCTGCCTTGACCCATGAACATCAGCAGCAATGGGAGTCTGCCTCCATATCCCAATATTAACAAATTACATGTGATTATGAAAGATTAAATACCTCATTCCAAGTACCTGTTTTGTTGGTGTTGTTGCATAAATATCCCTTTTGAATGACAACTTGATAACATTATGAAAAAATTCAGCGCTGCTTACTGATATTATCACATTTACAGGGAACTCCTATCTGACCAGAACATATAGTGTCACATAGTACACTGGTGTTTGGTTAGAAGATGAAAACCAAATCCGAAGTTTTCAACATTGGAGTGATAGGATGAGAGTTGGAAAACAGTTTACATTTTGTACAAATGGTGATCTCAACTATTGTGTGAAGTATTCTTGAGTTGACCTTGCTAGAGGAATAACCAACACTTTGTTATCTCCCCTTCTTCCCCCCACTCTTGGGACCTTTCTTCTCACTCTGGAAAGTAAAAAATTACATATATGTTTACATGTTTCTCTTGCAGTTCATACTAAATTATATTCATACCATTATATCCATATCCCAAATTCTGTCTAAAACTGTATGAACCTGATAAAAATTCAAAAATCATGACATCTCGCTGCCTCTTCTTTTCGAACCAGTATAATCGGTTTGAAATACAATATCTCTTCCTGCTGTTTAGCTACGAAGTTATATTGCTCATCAAACCAATGGTGAGATAACTTTTCGCCCAGGACAAATTCAGAACAAAGTTATCGCCCCTGATCTATCTATGTGGGTATTATTGCTGACAAATGATAAAACCATAGACAATACATGAAATTGCATAGACTGGATCCATCAAACAACTTTTCTTTTCTTTTTTTCAAGCTTTAACAAGAGTTGAACCCATTTGAATTTGAACAGCCTAGCCATGATTCCTCGAAATACTGATTTAACTAGGTCAGTCAAATTGGAATGGTTAACAGTTGCTTATGTACGGTACTATGAATTTGGAGATCCTCGAAGTGATCTTCCAAAAGCTATCACCAATACTAGAAGTTGACCTCGATAAATAGGTCAAGGTCAGTCATCTTCAATAGGCTTCCGAATATTGCCAGTTGAATATGTTATATGATATTGGAAAGACTGACAATAATCCTTCAAGAGATAAAAAGCCGATAAAAAACAAAGCGGATAGACTTCTTCTTTGCCATCACAATCCATATATCTGAACTGTACTTACAGCATAAATATAACAATTTTCAATGATATACTGATTTTTGGCCACATTCATGTTGACCTCTGACCTCAAAAAGAATAAGGTTTCTCTTTACCTCATGGGTAAGGTATACCCAAGGTTTGGTATCAATCCATGACCTGGAACGGTAGATATCGCATGGCTTACAAAAGTTAATGGACGGATGGACAGACAGATGGACAAACCTAGCTATATACTTCATCTCATGAAGGGCATATAAAAAAAAATAATGAAAAGCTGCCTCGTTTTGAAAACAACTAATTAACTTGTTAGGCCTTAAAGATAACATGAAGCTGCGCTATCGAAACCCCTCGGCTCTGAACCCCAGCTATTATAATGTAAGGGTGTCTCTACCAATTGATTGGCTTGTGGGAAGAAATATTTACCCCTGGTATTGTTAGTGTACTTTCTTTGAAAAAAAAAAAATGTTTTCCTCCCCTTAAATTAATTTGTTTCTGGAATAAATACATACACTATAGATATACGTTTGTCATATCTTGGTAAACACAACTAAAATTGCTGAAATGGAAATCATTTAAGAGAGCCAAATTTGGGGAAACATTTAAGCGGTGAGAATATAAAATGACGTGTGGCAACTAAAAAGTGTTGTTAGGTTAGGTTGTTAGCAAAACAAAAAAGTAAAACTACAAATAATGTTGTGAATAAATTTTGTTTATTATAATTACTGATAAAAAAACTTGTTAGTGGAACAAGATGAGTGAATCATATTAGTAGAATAAGATCAATCAGGTGGGGGAATGGTTAGCAGTCCATTTTTTGGGAGGGATGAATAACTGTTAATGGAACTTTAATGGAAAAAGATCAATAACTTCAATCAACGAACTGTTTACGCACCTTTTGTGGGAGATATTTAACTGAATGCGACACTCTGCAAAATACTTTCTGACACGACTCATTTTCGATAGGCATCTAGTGTCATTTTCAAAACAGATTTGCAGGCATTCTTCGCATTGTGTAAGAGAATAAATCAATAAATCAGTCATCCAATCAATAAATAAAAGTGACAGTATACAAACATGATATAGAAATTATATGCAAACTTAACATAGGAATTAGTGGATTTATTAGACAAGGGGCATAACTCTGCAAAATACTTTCTGACACGACTCATTTTCGATAGGCATCTAGTTCAGGTCAAGAGAAACAACTGTATCACGTTAGGATGTTGTATATGGAACGGTTCTGAAATTATCACAAAAACAAATCATAAATGGATTTTTATTTGTAAAAAAGGGCATAACTCTGCAAAATATTGTCCGAGATGACTCATTTTCGATAGGCTTCTGATTTACGTGAAGATAAATAGATGTAACAAGTTTGGTTGCCATGCATGAAACGGTTCTGTAGATATCGCGGTAACGGACGGATGGACGTACGGACGGACAGACAGACGTACATAATGACGACATTACCCCTAGGCCAAAGTTGGCCGAGGGGTAAAAAAGGATGTTCACCTTATCTCTACTGTATCCACATTCTTCCAGTAAATTCTTTGCAAGACTGTTAATGTGTCTGAATCGGTCAGGTCCCAGGTGAGTACCACCATACCAACGTGTTACAATAATCATCACATTCTTAGCATCCATCTTCTGCAAAATGAGAACATGTATGAAATGAGAACATGGTAAAGAACAATACTCCTTTCAAAATTCTGCTTCCATTTGGGCATGTAATCTGCATGCTTATTATATATTGATAAAACAGTTGACTAAAAATGAAACCATTATGTTATATAATACTGTACTATTATGTAAGAGTCTCCAGCTTGAGGGGCCGTTTCCTGGTTAAGTACTAATGGGGGGGGCTTGCACAATATAATGTAGCCAATGAATGGTCCAGATTTTCACTTCCTTCAAGCCATTTCACACCTTTCTGATCCTGCTACCCACTCATTATCCAGAAGTGGTACTTCCTGTCCACCCAGTGTCCCTATTGTGCAAATGCCTATTTAACTCCTAGACAATAACTTCTTTAAACTTGTTTGTATTTTTAGTGTTTTGCATGCCACAATGATAATTATTTTCTGGGGGTTTCAGCATAGCCAAAGTTAAAGATTACACAGTGTCTACCTTGACCCGACGTCATGGCTAAAGAGTTCTATCTCAACACTGTCCTATTCATTTGTATATTAGCTGACCTGTAATAAGTGTTGTAATCTGGACCCAGCATGAATCTCTCCATCATCTACACTGTCCTCCTCAAATAATAACTTCTTCTCATCCTTACAGATTCTGAAAATGGAGGGAAAAAAACATTAATTGGCACCATGACTTCACAGAACAGTGAACAGTTACATTGACCACTGATGTATGCATGTACATGTAGAGGGTGCAAATCCTGTGGGATCTGTACAATCAAGGTGATGTTACAATGTTGGTAAGGGCCCAGATTATGTAGCCCAGTTCCATGGTATTCCATGATGCATTGTGCCTTGGGGAGTCCATACCAAGAGACAGGGTTTCATGAAAACTGTGATATAAATTGAGAAAATGACAATATCAAGAACTTCCAAATTTATCTTGGTGGCATTGACAAAGTGGCCTGGTAAATGCCAGATGTGGTATTTTGGACATGTTTATATTTTTGGTGGCATCTCTAGTTTAATGTCAGTGATGTCCTGATGTGGTCCAGGCCATGATTAGATGATGTAGGATCGATCACACACGTTGAACTCATGAATATTTACTAAAACAGGAGCCGATTCCAAGGTCTATACCTTGCCATGAAGATCTCACGGTGAAACATATTCTCATAGACTGCATAGATTTTAAGATTGTAAGAGATACTTTTTATCGAGCAGCTATGCTGGAAGATCTTTTTAGCAGAGTGAAAGAGGATTGTATTTTAAATTATTTGAGAGAGATTGGTTTGTTGTACAAATTTTAATGTTTGTACCTGTTTTAACGCATTAGTTTACCGAGTTTTTGAATTGATTACTTAGAATTTTGTTTGATCGTCGCTAAATAGCTGAAATATTGCTGAATGCCCTGTTAAACCTTAATTCTCTCTCTCTCTCCTGACATGCCTGATGTGGTCCATTATGGCCATTTCACTGATGTTGCTTCAATGCATTTTGCTGGGAAGCAACAGGAACTTCATAATGTGATGTCTAGCACTGTAATATCAGCTGTCTTTATTGCACCATGTAAGCGTCCTGTCTGTGTCTTGTGTGCTGTCCTCAGTGTTTTATAGGGTGGATGGAGGGTGTCTGGTTCCATGCTGCATCAAAGATTTCTTCTTTGAAGTAGCAGGAACGCAACTTGGCTGGGTAGTGCTTAGTTGGTTCGTCGCGATATAGCCGAAATATTGTTGAAAGCGACGTTAAATTCTATTCACTCACTCACTCACTTCATTGATCAATTCTCTTGATTTTATTCGACATTTCTCCAAAACCCTTTCACTAGCCTTCTTCAATAGAAAGCAGACATCAATTGGAATGAATTAGCAAGACATAACAGGGGCGTCGCTAGGGGGGGGTCGTCAGGTGCGAACGACCCCCCCTTGGAGCCGCCAAAAAAAACAAAAAAACATTAGAAAAAGCGAAAAAAAACATAAAACAAAACAAAAACAGAGAAAACGAAAATAAAACAAAACAAAAAAAAGCAAAAGGGAAAAGAAAGAAATACAAAATGCCCCCCATTTAGTGGGGGGTGGGGGGGGGGCGAATATCTTTGGGCCCCCCACTTTTCAGCATCTCTAACTGACCATATCCCCACATAAAAAATACAGATAGAGTGCCAGGACGTGTACTGGTGTGTTATAGGTCTGTTTTGTTTGTGTCAAACCAGGAAGTCAAATGAAGTCCGGCATATTCTTCAATATCGATGCGGGTTTATGCGAAACAAATGTGAAAATAGAACCATAAATCTATATACATTGTTTTCAGATTTGTTTCCGGGAAAACGCGTAAAACGCATCTCCGGCAACCGGAGACCCGGAGCTTCAGGGGCCTAGGCGGCCCCTGGAGCCTTGCCTATCAGGCTGTGAGAATCGCTCATTTTAGCTCCCGTGTAAATGAATCGCTCTCATATTGGTTCTAATGTTCCATGAGGTCATCGCCTTTTTATGTGTTTCTTTTATGTGTTAAATATAACTAGATAGTCAAATGGATTCGGGCATGAAGTATGATTTTTTCAATATCGATGAGTGCTTATGAATGCGAAACATACGTGAAAATAGAACCATAAATCGGCATACACTATGTTCGAATTTATTTCTGGGAAAACTCGTAGAACGCATCTCTGGAGATGTGGAACTTCGGGGCCTAAGCGGCCCGTGGACCCTCGCCTGTTGGTCTGTGAAGATTTATCTTTGCGTGAATGAATCGTATCGGTCAATGTCGGTAGGCATATTGATTTCCCTCCCAAGAACTAAAAGTCATCGTTTTGTATGTTTTAAATATAACTAGAACGTCCAATGGATGCAGGCATGAGGTGCGATGTTTTCAATATCGATGCATGCTTATAATTGTGAAAAATCGTGAAAATAGAATCATAAATGTGCATGCAGTATGATCAGTTTTATTTCCGGAAAAACGTTCAGAACGCATCTCCGGCAATCTAGGACCCCGGAGCTTCCGGGACCCAGGCGGCCCCTGCATCCCCGCCTGTTGGGCTGTGATAGTGGGCCCCCCACTTTCAATTACGTTCCGACGCCACTGGGTTAGCCTACGAGGTATATCAACTCAAAGCATTATTATTGTGTTTTCAAGATGACAAGAGAATAAAATATAATACTGATATTTGACAAATGATGTGTTAGTTTAATTGTTGGAAATCGCTCAGAATGCATCTCAGGCCATCTAAGGTCCCAGAGCTGTATAATATAACCCTAAATCTGCATACATTGTGTTCAGATTTAATTCCGGGAAACCGCTTAGAACGCATCTCCGGCGATCTAGGACCCAGGAGCTTCCGGGGCCTAGGCGGCCCCTGGACCCTCGCCTGAAGTGCTATGATGGTCGACCCCCCCTTGAAAAATCCTAGCGACGCCCATGCATAATAATAACAAATTGGATGATCATAGTGATTATGATTAATGATCAACCCAAATAGAACCTTGTTGATGTAATAGCTTTAACAGCAGTCTTGAAAATTTGCAATATCTCATAAATGACTTGCAATGATCTGCTACTTCATGTACATGTATGTATTATTGAGCCTCTTCCGCATATATATAACTTATATATATATATATACATGTATCACTGTATCTGCAAAATATTTCTATGAAAAATAACACAAATTTTGATGTCGATTTTTTGGTGCACCAGATCTCAATTTAAGGAATCAAACAATCTTCAAATATATATTTAGCTCATGGTCATTGTTCAGTTAGGAGTTATATTCAAAATTTGTATTTTCCTTCAAAAACTATTGAACAATATTATAGTCTACATAATATGGATAGTTCCAATGTTAAGCTTAAAAAAAGTTTTTCCGAAATAGATATTTTACTGCTAAAAAAATAAAGATATTAATGTCCAAAATTGAGATCTGGCCTGGTGCACAAAAAATTGATGAAGTTGACTGAAGTTTTAAAATAATTATTCATAGTAATATTTTGCAGATATAAACATATACAACCAGAATACCCACAATGATACATGCATGAAGTCACATGTCTGTATTGTAAGTCAACTGTGAGATATTGCAATTTTTCAAAACTGCTATCTATTACAACAACAACAACAATGGTTCCGGTTTATTATGGCCTTAAAAATAAGGTATGAATTCATAATTGGGTCTAGATTATGACACTGGTCCAAAAAATATATGTTTGCCATTTAACTAATATTTACCTCTATGTAATTTCTAATGGGAGCATCTGGTGTACAAAAACAGCTGCTTCCATAATTTGTCATTTGCAGCAAAAATGTCAAATACAGAACTGAGATTGCCCCATTTATGCCACCAATGAATTAGCAAGTTAGTCATCTCAGATATGCATAATTTTGTCCATATCGATGCCTACTTCATAGTACATTGTGCAAAGTAGCATATTTGATTACAGAAATGCTGATAACAGAGAGAAATCTCGAAAGGAAAATGAGAAACGGTGGGTCACCATAGAAAGCTTAAAGGTTTCTACTTCATAGAGAAAATCACAAAATGAATAAAAAATACTTTTGGACACTGTTAGGATTGTTCTTTCATTTACAGCATATTTTTTTCAAAGGTTTACTTCCATATTAATGTATTCACCTGTAAAGATGTTATGTTCATATTAATGTATTCACCTGTAAAGATGTTCATATTAATGTATTCACCTGTAATCTGTTATGTTCATATTAATGTATTCACCTGTAAGCTGTTATGTTCATATTAATGTATTCACCTGTAAGCTGTTATGTTCATATTAATGTATTCACCTGTAAGCTGTTATGTTCATATTAATGTATTCACCTGTAAGCTGTTATGTTCATATTAATGTATTCACCTGTAAAGATGTTACGTTCATATTAATGTATTCATCTGTAAGCTGTTATGTTCATATTAATGTATTCACCTGTAAGCTGTTATATTATGAGTAGCTGCTGCTACACGTGCATCACTCAATAACTGGTCCATTACCATCTTTACCTGTATAAATGATACACAATGTAAATCCATCAGTTTATTGCATTGTTCAAGTATACTAATAAGAGATAAAGATACCTGGTTTTATTTTCAATTCATAAACGATTAATGTAAGAATAGTTATCGAGTTGATCTTTTTGTCCCCCGCCACGTAAGTGGGAGGGGGACTTGGAAATGCTACCCGTCTGTCCGTCCGCCCTTCCGTCCGTCCCAACCATGTTGTGAACGCGATATATCGAGAACAATTCAACTCATCAACTTCAAACTTGGGGGGTGACTTGACATCAGTGAGAAGATGGCTGGGATTGTTTTTCACCAAAACTGCGTTATCCAAGATGGCCGCCGTCGGCCATCTGAGATTCCAACCATCCCAAAAATGCTGTGAACGCGATATCTCAAGAACAGTTCAACCGATTGACTTCAAACTTGGGGGGTGACTTGACATCAGTGAGAAGATGGCTGGGATTGTTTTTCACCAAACTGCGTTAACCAAGATGGCCGCCGTCAGCCATCTTAGATTCCATCCATCTCCAAAATGTTATGAACACGATATCTCGAGAACAATTCAACCGATTGACTTCAAATCTGCGGAGTTACTTCACATCAATAAGAAGATGACTGGAATTGATTTTCACCAAACTACGTTAACCAAGATGGCCACCGTCAGCCATCTTAGATTCCATCCATCTCCAAAATGTTATGAACACGATATCTCGAGAACAATTCAACCGATCGACTTCAAATCTGGGGAGTGACTTCACATCAATAAGAAGATGACTGAAATTTTTTTTTTACCAAACTGCGTTAACCAAGATGGCCGCCGTCGACTATATTGTTAACGAGATATCTCAAGAACAATTCAACCGATCTACTTCAAACTTGGGATCTTAAGATTCCATCCATCCCCAAAATGTTGTGAACACGATATCTCGAGAACAATTCAACCGATCGACTTCAAATCTGGGGGGTGACTTCACAGCCATAAGAAGATGACTGGAATTGATTTTCACCAAACTGCGTTAACCAAGATGGCCACTGTCAGCCATCTTAGATGCCACCCATCTCCAAAATGTTATGAACACGATATCTCGAACAATTCAACCGATCGACTTCAAATCTGGGGAGTGACTTCACATAAATAAGAAGATGACTGGAATTGTTTTTCACCAAACTGCGTTAACCAAGATTCCATCCCTCATAACGTTCTTCCGTCCCTCATACTGTCCTTCCATCCCAACCATCTTGAGAACACGATATCTCAAGAACAATTCAACCGATTAACTTCAAACTTAGCGTATGGCTGGGATCTCAGAAGAAAGTAATTCATTTTTCGGCACAACTATGCCACCGGATGATCTTTCTCGATCACCCTGTCCCCTTTCTTCCATAGACAATTTGCAACATTGTCCTTCACAATTATATCTCCTTCACATCAACAACACCACACTCCTAGCAACAATTTACCATCACACAAACTATATATGGTGATTATATCCCGTGTGTGTGAGAAGCCCATTTTTGGCGGGGGACCTGCTAGCTACTCAGCTTGTAGTCTTAGACTTTCTACATATAACAGCTTGATTTCACTAGGTAGCCACAGTCCATGATATGTGATGGTGATACAGCTATTATGTTGCAACATTGTAAGCTATGAACCGACTCATAATGGCAAAGGTTGTATAATTCAGAGATAATAAAAATCACACCATTACTGAAAACCAACTGAGTGGTGGATTGTAGCAAATCTATCACTTTTGATCGGATATGGCCATATCTGCACACAATGCTGAGACAACACCTAATTTGGAGCCAGTCTCACCACAAATTAAAATAGCTCACCTGAGAGATATGTGTAACATGTGCTATGTGGGCCTGAAATTTACTCTTTCTGTCTGTGAATGCGTCACCATGCCTGATTTCTGGGCAAGGATAAACTGAAACATACAAATATTTGGAGTATCTAATACAAAAGATTTGTGAAATGAAAAGAGACATACATTTGTATGCGAAATGCCCCAAATCCAGCCCAAGAAAACATGTAACTATGTCATTCACATCTTTAAATTATGTCGAACTCATAGTAATTTTGACAAAAACATTTCATCTCATAAACAGAAGGTAAGAAGTAAGATTAGGAAGCCTTCAAAGTGTCTAGGGCCTCCAGTCAAAACTGTGGGACTACATGTAGTTGATTATACAAGGATGTCATTTGTACACTGGAATTGACATGATTGATGGGGAAAATGGCCAATTCCTCATACATTTAACAAACATCAATATTTCATCTCACAATTCTTGATAAATTGGACAATAATTCTCACAGTACATCATCTCACAAATAGGAGGTGCACATCTTCAAGAATGTTTAATAAGCCTGCAAAGTTTCAGAAACATCAAACCAAAACTAAGTAACTAGCCGAGGTGTGACAGACAGACAAAGTGTAAACATTCAATGCCTAATACAATGTGGAGTACCTCACCTCAATAAATATTATCAATTGACAATGGAATACTGGAGTGGGCAGGTATGTCAAGAACATGGACAAATGCCAAGCAGTCAAGTAGCCCAAGATTTCTTCAATTGTTTGCTTAATTTGACTTAAGTCACCTGGTATCTATACTTTCCTGGGAACAACCAGGTGAGATGATACAAAAATATTCTCCTATTTCGAGTGGAGGGCCTTTATTACTAAACTCAGATTGTAAAATTGTCCAGCCAGATCCATACTAAGTATTAGTGATCCTATCTCCAGGAAAGGGGAGGGGGTGGAGAGAGGGACAGAATGAACTTATATTTGTTTCTGTAATGCACACCTTCTTTGGCCACATTCGACTCTTTAGAACTGACCTCCAGAGATGGAACGACTACAACCATCTGTGATTCTGCAAAATGCAACAAAAATGAACTGAATTAATCGAAACACACCTTTCGCAAACATGCATTAATACACTCTTTAACAGCAGGAAAATGAAGAGAATGTCAAACTGATATTTCATGCTAAATCATGCAACAGCTCGGAGAAAGTAGTGTACCACTTAAATCAGTATAAGACACATCATGCAGCCTTTTTCAACCGAGACTGACAATTCTCGAATTATCTCCCTTGGTTTGTACTTATAGAAAGTGGAGAGTTGTTCCCCTTTGTATGAAGGCAAATCAAAACACAACTGCATTTATGTGCAAGATACTATTTCCCATCATCAACTTCATTAAGGCTTAGCCAAGAGCAACCTGTTGAGTTAGCGTAATCACTGGATGGAGTAAAATATCAGGATCATATTTTCTTTGAACATAGACATTCAATACAATACTACTTTGTAATGACTAGGAGAAGAATTATGAATTACTGATGAAATGTTGAATCATATCTGTAGACTGTCACCTGCACCAAATCTGAATGGTGAATTACACTAATTAATGTGAGCAGGAATGACACTCATTTCAGACTGGTAAATCCTGTGTCCTTCATTCCTGCCAATCCCAAGGCTGAAACAATACATGGAAACACAACAGTGTTGGACAATTCATGCCCACTCATGAAGTGTTTCGTAGTTTCTGTCAGCATGCTGCCACAAAATGTTTCGCCCGAAACTCCATGGAGTGTTTCATACTGTAGTTTCTGTCAGCATGCTGTCACAAAATGTTTTGCGAGAAACTATATCACAGCGACCTAATGAAAGAATATATGTTGATCAAGCCAGAATTTATCACGGAACCGATACTTCTTGTTCTTTGTAGGTTGTGTGTGAGAGAATATACAAAACCTATACATTGTTTCCAATGATGGGCTGAACTGTAAGCTTCTGAGAGAATACCATGGTTAAAATGCACAGAACCACAAATCAGGCTCTGATCATAACTGAAATATACTGGCCTGCGGTTGAAGTATTTCACATGCATGATACCGGTCTGAGGGACTCTCCGTTTAAACCAACAGGTTTAGACGAACAGTTAAGGCCATATTGTCACTTGATTGGTTGTTTAACATGACCTTAAATTTTTAAACACACATTCTAGATGCTATGATTATTTATTATTAATTATTAAATTGCAAACCAAATGTATACAAATACATGTATGAAGAAAATGAGTAAGTTTTACTCATGAAAATGTAAATGCCTTATCTATTTTAATTATTTGCCCTCAAAATATAGATGAGGGCTGATCACGCTAGACAATCAAGTGACAATCATGGTCTAAACCTTCGTTTCATCTCCATTCAAAACTAAATCCCACAATTTTACTGAGATTGTTTTGTATGCCTGCAGTGTTCAAGTGAGTGGAAAACAGGCTATCTCTAAGCTTGAATGACCCATCCATTTTTCCCCATCAGACCAAACAGATGCAGGGTACAATGTATTGTCATGTGCATGTAAATCAGGTCAGTTGTCCATTCATCTATTTGTTGTCCAGTTTATATCTCAATTAACAACGTTGATTCTAACATATGTATGGCCCTTTTAATACCTATCTGTCAATCTACATGTACTACATTCTTGTCCCTGCACCATATCTCAGTGGCTACTTCACTAATGACTTTGGAACTGCTTAGTACCTTGTGACTGTGCACTGCGATATGCCTAGTATAGTTCTCTCACCGACTGATCATATTTACCACAATTACCTATGTCCCTGCACATACATGTCACATTCTTGTCGAGACCAAATATGAGAGTTCAACTGAGAGAAACTTAAGAGTAATCTTTCACAAACTCTAGTAGCACTAAAACATACCTTCATCTGCTTCTGGGGACAGATGTTGTAAGAATTCTTGTACTTTACCTATCCACAAATGGATAATGCTCTCTCCTATGTTATCACTGAAAGCAAAAAAAAATGCATTCATGACTCCAAGTAGTCATCATAACCAATGGGGACCAATATGCAATGTTTTCTGTTGACTCAAGCAGTGAACTTTCATTGTTCTTTCCCTGTGATGTGCCTGCTCTTTCTCTGTGATGCGTCCCCTCTTTCTCTGTGATACATCCACTCTTTCTCTGCGGGCACCCTAATTACAGACAGATACAGACCAAGACAGACCGATACGTATAAAAGACAGACCGATACTAAAAACATACAGACCGACACCTACATATCACAGATTACGACTTCTAGAATACAGAATTGATACTTTGTAGGATTTTCTCATAAAAACCAGTTGTTTATAGCGCAAAACAGTATCACAATCAGCTGCCCGCAAGGCGCTACAGAGCGCGCCGCACGGTCGAATCTCATGGTCGATTCGCCCTCCCGACTCGCTCACGCACCAAACCGACTCGCCCGGCAGTATCATTAAAATAAAGGAACAGTTGTATTGTGATAGACGGTAAAAGTAGAAAAGTGAAATAGGAAAAAACTACGCTGATGGGCCGCGAACAAAAAGTTCGAACTTATTTTCTCAATGCTTATTCAGCGTACTGTTTCCTGTATGTTCATTCTCACCCTATCAAATGTTTTGGAATAAATGAAACGCAAACTATCTGTTGGAATTATGGTGCCAACATGCCATTCTCCACTCATTTGAGGTTTGAAATGTATCCGGTCTAATGTATTCAAGATTGAATGAAATTGAGAATAATTCATTCGTAACTACATGTACATGTCATAATAATATTTTTAATCATCATACATGTACACATATAATCCAATGAAGGCATTCAATTCGATCACATAGCTGTCTATATATCCTTCCTGTATTGGACTGCTGTTGAAAACTGAAAGTTGAGGAACCTGTATTGGACCATTGTAAACAGGGAAGAAATTTATGATTCGTACATTTTTACTGCCGGCTGTCACTGCATGTTGTATCGTAATTGGTCAATTGGTGTCTAATAACTGTCATACAATATTGGGTTCTCAATGTTGTGTAATAACCTCATGTATCACTGCTGCTCATGAAAAGCCCTTTGCTCTAATTTGTGGGATCTTTCGACCGCCGCGACAGCGAGAATAAAAACAGAAGAGTTTTTCATGTATTATACCATTTCTACTATCAAAGTGTGTATAATAGATATTTCATTTTACTGTCCGTACAGAAACACACCAGCCTGGCGAGTCGGTGCACATGGAAGGTTCTGTGCGACCCAGGCGGCGAATCGGCCATGTGCCATTCTCCGTAGCACCTAGCGGGAAGCTGATTGCCACACCGTTTTACACTTTCAACAGCTTGTTTTCATTAGAAAATACTACAAAGTACCAATTATGTCTTCTAGAGGCCGTAATCTATGATATATAGGTATCGGTCTGTATCGGTCTGTCCTTTATAAGTATCGGACTGTATTGGTCTGTATTTAGTGCGACCCTTTCTCTGTGACGCATCCCCTCTTTCCCTGTGATGCATCCACAGGCCTTCAAGTGCATCCTATATTTCCTATATTTTCCTATATTTTTGAGTCATTCCTATATTTTCCTATATTTTACTCAAAACCTCCCATATTTCCTATATTTTGATTTTTTCTCATGAAAACTTTCATCTATGCTCTGTAATGATTCAAACTGACATGAGGAAATTCATTTCAGGAAGATTTTTTCGCCTCGCTTCGTAAGGCAAATGTGAAAACATTTCAATATCTCTAAGCTGAATCAAACAACACAACAGGTCACCTAAAGGACCACCACTGTGACCGCATTCAGTGAAAGTAATTTGATTAAACACCAGAAAACTACCAAGTTTGGAACATACAATGTAGTACAGACCTGTCTTACACTCCTTTATTTCCTATATTTTCCTATGTTTTATTCAGAAAATTCCTATATTTCTCCTATATTTTTGCAAATTTCCTCCTATATTTTCTCCTATATTTTCACTGTGAGCCACTTGCAGGCCTGCATCCACTCTTTCCCTGTAATGCATCCACTCTTTCCCTGCAATGCATCCACTCTTTCCCTGTAATGCATCCAATCTTTCTCTGTGACACATCCTCTCTTTCCCTGCAATGCATCCACTCTTTCCCCGTGACACATCCACTCTTTCCCTGTGATGCGTCCCCTCTTTCCCTGTGATGCAACCACCCTTTCTCTTAACACGTCCCCTCTTTCACTGTGACACATCCATTCTTTCTCTGTGACACGTCCCCTCTTCCCTTGTATGTTGCTGAGAGAAATCAACTGATATGTCTGTCTTGCAGCTTCACACAGAGAGAACAAGTTCCCACAGCTTGGGTCTGAGAGTAAACCGTGCATAACGATCCCTATTATGAACATGAGATTGATCTAATCAAAACCCCTCGGCTTTCCCCAAGTGATTGTGACCCATGCGTAGTGTGAATTGGGGAAGAGATAGTTCTATGTGGGATGATCAAGATATACGGGTAGTACATTCAGGCATATAGGACAGAAATAGAAAATTATATATCTGTAAAGGGGCATAACTCTGTAAAATATGGGTCGAGGGGAGCCACTTTCGATAGGCATCTGACTTAGCACTCTGTAAAATAAGAACCGAGACGAATAAGCTGTACCGAACATGGATCTGCAGATTGAACTTGTACATTCAGCTACAGATAACAAAATTGGAGATTATTACATCCGAAAGGGGCATAACTCCATAAGCCGAGGCGAGTTATCCTTTGTTGGCTTGTAGAATACAACAATATAAATAAGTTTCCAAAATATAGTAGCTATACCGAACACAGTTCTGCAGATATAGTTGGTTGCATTCAGGCATATAGGACAGAAATGGAAATTAATAAATCAGTAAAGGGGCATAACTCTGTAAAGTATGGGCCGAGGGGAGCCACTTTCGATAGGCGTCTGACTTAGCACTACTGTAAAATAAGAACCGAGACAAATAAGCTGTACCGAACACGGATCTGTAGATATAACTTGTATATTCAACTACAGATAACAAAATCGGAGATTATTACATCCGAAAGGGGCATAACTCCATAAGCCGAGGCGAGTAATCCTTTGTTGGCTTGTAGAATACAACAATATAAATAAGTTTCCAAAATATAGTAACTATACCTAACACAGTTCTGCAGATATAGTTGGTTACATTCAGGCATATAGGACAGAAATAGAAATTAATAAATCTGTAAAGGGGCAGAACTCTGTAAAATATGGCCCGAGGGAAGCCACTTTCAATAGGCGTCTGACTTAGCACTAGATAAATAAGTGTTGAAAATTTGGTGGTTGTATCTCAAGCGGTTTTGCCTAAAATGCGTTAACGGACGGACGTACATGGCAACGACAATACCCCGAGGCCAAAATGGCCGAGGGTAAAAAATGAGAGGTGAGATATGTGATTACCAGTATTGTAATAATCCTCAAGAGGATTTTGTAACAGAAATAAATTATTGATTTTCTCAACCATGTTTAACATTTGCAACACACATATTATCTACAAATCAAAAGCTTGGAAGAGAGGAATCGTATATTTCATAAATACTACTAGTATTGATAACATGCATTAGTCCAGTCAAATAGTTTCAGAAATGAAGGCTTATAGAAACTCGAAATCATCATGGAACTTCTTTCAAAAGTGGAGCATTTGATTGGTTCATTCATATACACGCCTTGAGAGCAATGCGTTCATATGATGTCAACAATGAAAATGACCGCCGGGACATCACAGAAGAATGTTACACTGAAAATGTATCAATTGCGGTGACGCAACAATCATAATGGAAGAAGATCCATGGTGCTTTGGAGTTTGTATAATGATCCATTTATAACATGCTACGATTATCCCCCTTGGTCTATATAAATCAGAAGAGAAGAGTTATTCCCCTTGATGCGATTGCATATTTGTTCTGCAGATTCTTACAATTAAAGATATTTTCAAGATAATAACCACCTACATTTGGCTGTGGCCAGTACAACCTGCTCATTTTAGCCTAATTGGCAATGGGAAATAAACAGTTTGGACTCCATTTCCAGTGTTCCCATTTCATAGAATCTCCTGTTAAAGAATGAATACAGACCAGTAGAAATCCTGGAGACTATTATCCAGTTCTTTCCTTTCTTCTCCTCGTAACCATGGAGCACTGGCAAATAAAACATATCACATTCAATTGAGTTCACTTATGGCTACTACTCTTTATTGTACCCCTATACATGTACTAAATGTAATTGGAGGTTATATTAGTTGTTGAATAAGTCAAATGGGATAATTTTATGTGTAGGCCTATGGGAGAAAAACACATTCAATATTATTGGTTTTTGACAACTTCTGAATGACATAATTTAATATTGCCCAGAGACAATGTTTAATTTAAATGAAAAAGGAAAACAAATCAACATAGCTGCAGGCCTTACCTCAATTCATATTCCGGAGGTGCCTCATTGGGGTATTCTGAAGGCATTCGGATCTGAAGAAAATTTGGAATAAATTTAAATCTAATCTCATATTTCCATACATGTACAGGTACCATGATAAAGAAATACAATTTTAATGCTTTCATCAACAAGTACGTATGTATCTGGGAGTTGGATCCCTGTTATTTTTGGGGCAACTGAAGAGGGTATTATAAATATAAGTACTTAAAGGTGAAATGCAAAGGTTGTTAGATTCTCATTTTTATATTTTATATTGATTGAACAATGACAGACCGATATTTCTATCTACTTTGCTTGGTTTATTGTGAAGTAGTTTGTCTGTTAGAAGCGTTTAACTAGTTTGTACTCGAAGCCCAGCTGAATTTTGATTTGCAAACCGTCATCGCTTATCTTTCCTTGATTGTGACGTCACATCAGACCAGCCTCCCGAAGGCTCAATGTTACAAGTATTGACGTCCAGCCAGGTGGTCTGATGTGACGTCACAAACCAGCGTCAAACAAGGGCAGATAAGCGATGTGGATTTCATTTCTAAAACTGGCGGGATTTGAGATACCAATATTGAAGCACTTTTCTAAAGCTACTAGGAAACAAAATACTTCAAATAAAACCAAACGAAGTAAATAAACTGATAGTTACAACATTAGCTAACCCATGGAGTGCATAACAAGAAAAATATGAAAACCTTTACATTTCACCTTTAATGCCATTCCTATTCTTTTATATATTATTATTGCAATTCAAGGCCTATACTGCTGTATATACTATATTATATCTTTTTGGTGTTTTTCCTCCAAATAACATTATCAACCAGCTAATTAATTAATGGTAAGTGAATTGTGTGCCTTTGACTGAGTCAGAACATACCATTGGTCAAGATGACACAGTGGTAACACAATACCTGTAGGGATATTGACTTGTTACTGTTCTCCGAACCATCTGTGATTTGTATGCGATACTCTCTAGCAGCTTCATCCAAGACACACCATTCATCTCCATATATGGCGGATAACGCCTCCACTTCTTCCACCTAGAAAATGCAGACATATGTCAGTGCTAGACCACTACATGTACCATCAGTGAGGGAAAACATTCTGTAAGTCCAATATACAGTGTGATATATAACAATTTGTTCTCAATCAGGTTTGTTCTCAGAGGAAATTTTGTAAGACTAATATTTTCTGTCCTACCATAGATATGGTAATCTCTCCAACAATTCAATCTCGCTATCAAAATGCAATCATTCCCAATATTGTGGACAAAATGCAATCGTTAATTCTAATACATTTGATCACCGTCTAAAATCAGTGAAATATCAGTGAAGAAATGATGGATTATATGCATGATTTTGAACCATTTTGTCAACTTCCTGTTCTAATGAATTTGATCACCCCTAGATTTGTGGCGGGAATTCACTTCAAGATTGAGATTGAATTATCAGAGGGATTACCATATCAGCTAGGAGTTGAAATGCTCATCACACTGAACCCAGAAACCATGTAACATAGTGCAATAGAATTTTGTGATTGTTGGGATACAATACAGTGGATACAATTTTTATAAGGCAGTGGATACTGTATTAAGGTGATTCAGGACTCAAGACATTGTCCGATGACCTACCGTTATATTTTAACTGTTGATACCTGGGGTGTTCCCGAGCAAAATAACGTTGAAAAACATTAGGGTCTTCAATCTAGATCTTTCTGTATTCACTACCATGTCAGTAAATGTGGAACAAACTCAGGATAAATTCATTTTGGTCGTGCATGCAAAGCTACACGAATCCCACAATATGTGAAACTTTCACTTTTCTAAGTCGAAAAGCCAGGTGGCTTCATGATTATCATCTTCACAAGTCCATCCTAAAGCCTCGCAGAGGGTTTACCTGGACATTTTTGGCGATTCAAATGAGTTCTTGAGTCGATGCCTCTATACTGGATTTTTGAGGATACACGATTATAACATTGTGTCATTTATATACAAATCTCAAATATAATCAAGTTTTCGACTGTAAGAATAACGTATTACAAATACAGCATAACTTTTAGGAGAAAAGTTTACCCGGTCACCAATTAAAACATTTTTAGTAGCAATTCTCCTACATTGCATCATTTTATTTATAAAATAAAAACAGGGTGCATATGACCTACTGTTCTTTACAGGGCCTTGAACATCCATACCCCCATTATCTTCTAAGATCTGTGACGTCAATTGATTCCCCTCTCTGACCTCTTGTGTCGAAGGTGGATACTGACATCGCAACATTGTTTGAGCTATGAACCACCTTTAAAGGGTTGAACAGCATGATCAGGTCATTCATCCTTGAGCGCAAGTGACGAATGCGCAGAAGTGACAATTGTACACATGCACAAATCAGTCTATCTCACCAGGGATGAATATCACAATCACACTATTTCACCGTGCTACAATGAACCAATATCTACATAAGTTCCTTCGAGAATGTGCGGAATTCAGGAATGTTGTCGAATTCTGGAACATTGATGTGAACTGTTTAGCAATTCGTGAAGTTAAATCACAATATTTCACTTATAATATAAAACAATTGGCACTTCTACTTAACGATCGGCAGTCATTTTACTGTGGCAATGGATGGCAGCAGGTGTCCTCTTGGATTTCAGTGTGGCTTTTCAAATTCTACGTGGCATTTTTGTGTTTTGTTCTATGTCACCCATGTTGTTGAAATCAGATCAGACTGAGAGGTTGCTGAATTGGGAACGCTGTCGAATTCAGCAATGTTTCCGTTTTTGAATTTGGCAACTGTTTCCAAATTTGACAACATTCTCAAATTCCGCACTTTCCCGAAGTGACTTGACCCTGGTAGACTAATCATTTATTAATTACTTATTCAAAGGAAATTAATAAATACAATGACCTATTATAGTATATCGTTCAGTTTCAAGCAGATCTAGCTAGCCTTGGTGGACCAGTAAGCGAACACTTTTGAGTGATTGTAATTTCCAGAAATGCGATTTGAATATTAAAATAAAAACTAGTGGCAGAAAACAAAGGACCGAACTTTGATAATTATTTTCAGGTATGAATATATTCTCCAGCAGCAATTTACTTGAGTGAGGAACGACTTCAAAGAGAGTGGGTTGATCTCCGAAAATATGGTGATACAGGACCAGTAAGCGAACACGAAAATATGGTGATACAGGACCAGTAAGCGAACACTTGCTTGTCAGCGATTTTTCGACAATTTAGAGATACATTATTATTGGATATTGGTCATTGTATGTCGAGAATAGATTGTTGAGCAAATATAGTACTTATCCACAGTAAAACAGACTTCCACTGAGTGAAAAACATCATAAAGCCGTTGCCTACCATCAAAAACTATGTCGGAGGGAGCGGTCATTTTAGCATGAAGTACCGCCATTCCACATTATGAGAAAACAAGGGGAATAACTCAAATCATTACTTGTCCCCTCCAAATCCACAGTAGCGCCCTCACCAGCAACAAAACTTTTGCCGATGTCAAAGATGACGAAAGAAAAAGTTATTTTTCCCAGATATCATCAGATTCACCATCAATTTCTCCAACTTCTAGTGTAATTACTATAATCTTGATCTGACTTTCTGTCAGTTTGTACAAAGGATGCACATCTCAAAATATTTTATTTGTTGACCTCCCAAGCGACCTGTCGTCTGCTTTTTCTAACAGAATCGGGTGACAAACGTGCCAGATTTGTAAGTAGAAATAACCAACTAATCAAGTAGTTGAACAATTATAAGTTTTGTGTATTGTTAATTTCCCAGGATTTGGTATTTTGCCTCATTTGTTTGGACCTGTTCGCTTACTGGTCCTGTTCGCTTACTGGTCGGAAGCTGCTAACTTGAATTTGAAAAATGAAAATTATAATTTTTGCATTGTGCCAGTGAAAAGTTCAGGATCCAACAGCTTTTTTATTCCTCAGAACAATTGGACAACACCTTCTCAATACAAAGACTGGCTGAGACAGACATTAGGTACCTTCACTAGTTTTGCATTTTGTTGTTGTTGTTCAACAACAGACAGCTAATGCATTCACAGGTCATACTAGACTAGTGTCGCTCAAATTCAACACTCACTTGCTTTGTAAGATTATCCTCTGCCTCTGCCATCAGGAACCATGAAGATCAAATCAATCTGGTATTTATAAATAACAAAATATCGTGTCACGACACAAACTGCTGATCGATTTCGAGTAAAAACGAAACTGAAAACGTCCACGTTCCGTGTTCGCCTCCATCTTGGGATTCCCCCTCCAGTCATGTGACTTTCTATTTTTAGCCCAGGGGAAGCCTTTTCTTCTCATGCGCTGTCTCTTAAATTTGGGCCCCCAATGTCATCATTTTGATGCGTGCAGGTGACGAAAATGGTTCCAAAATGTTTCTGTTCGTCTATAATAATTCATGCGGAGAAATCTTCGGTATTGTGCCTCGTTAATACTTTAATATTGCGATTGGGTCATCCTGCTATTCAGGGTCTCTTTTGACTCTACGGGTTGGAAATTCAAAAGGGTTCCAAAAATGTTGGAAAATATATTCAAATTCCCCCTCCCTGATTTTTTTGGGGGGGGGGGCCCCAAAAAAAATCATAATCTGATTATGTGCCATCTGTTATTAAACAAATTCTACCTCGCAGAGGTGGTATAGCAAGAGTTTAAATAATTTACCCGGAAAATCACGTTATTTAAATGACGACTCTGTTACTTGTCAACTCCGTTACCGTCATTCCATTTAATTTTGTGTGAAAAGGATGGAACTATAGGCCTACCAAACAAGTAGGATTTTCTAACACCATAAACACAAGAAAACTTATTGATGCAGATGCATCAATGCCGGCGGAAACGTTTGTAGCTTATAATCTGCGTATTACAAGCCGATTACGTGTGCAACTGGTGAATACAGGTCACGATGCACATTATGTTAAAAAAAAACGTCGATTTGTTTGTTTTCCTTAAAGGTTTGACTAATGTAGTTCGCGCAAGAACCCATCTGGAAAGTGTGGGGTTAGCCGGAAGTTAAGTGCTTGCTGGCAAAATGCAAAATGCAAAATGTCAAACTAGGACTTTGAAAGTAATGTTCTCTGGTTGACGTATTAAGTCATTTCATATAGCCTGATGTAAGAGATCGCGCTGTGGCATTATACGGGACCCATCATCAAGCCACTATTTCTTTATTGATGTGTGTCATTGTGAATTAAGCCTAGATCGACTTTCTCTACACAACAATCCGATCCGCGTGTTTTACTGTTTCAAGTTTTTAGTAACTCGCAGTTCAATCTCAAACATTTTGCTGCAGACGTACACATGGTACAGGTGAATAACTTCATCATGTATGGTCATCGATTTGGTCTCTCAGCCATAATAAAATAGTACTAAAGAACATTTATTCGATGAATTCATTATAACAGAATTAATATTAATTTGTTAACCACGAACGGGTGATACAATCCTGTCGTTTTACGATCTAAAACTAGCTGGATCACTCAACGGCACGTCTGTGAAAGTATGGCTCGAGAAAACACCTGTTACTCGTCCAATATCAAGATGGCGGCTCCCATGTTTAGCGAATTCAGAAATCCGGCGGCATGGCCGCCGGAAATAACATAACACAGCTATTTGAATGGCAAATAGTTGAAAATTATTGCCATAAATCCCATGTAATCACACATATTTGGTTATTACCAGAGATATATAGAGATTTCCTAAATCTCTGTTATTGCCAAGAGAACAGTGTGTGAGATTCTATAACACTTCTGTCAATAACATCGAGCTAACCGTGCAATTACTACACATTTTAGCACGGTTGGGAGATTCCATTTCACAAGTCGGATGAGGAAAGGGACGTCTGCTTTCATACACATGCCCGCAAAACAAGAGTTTTGGGGGGGGGTGGGCGGTGGTATTAGGGCGAAGTGTCTAAATATGGGGTCTCTATATATAACCCCATGCTTTATATAAATCCACATCCCTTCTGATGTGGATTTATATAAAGCATGGGGTTATATATAGAGACCCATATTTCGACACTTCACCCTAATACCACCGCCCACACCCCCAAAACTCTTGTTTTGCGGGCCTGTGCTTTCATACAAGTAGCAATCGAATGAAACAAACAAATAAATTACAAGAAGAAATTTCTTTCTCAAGTTTAACTGTTGTTTCCATCGTGAAATGGATTAACAAAGCTACACAGATTGACATATATCCGCGTAATTTCCACACAGCTGGCGCAGTTGACAGTATCACTCCCCATTTGAGAGACCACATAAACTGACATTGGCACGATGCCAACCGAGACGGGAGCATCAGTGGACGAGTTTTTTTTTTTTTTTTCAAGAAAGGGGAGAAAGGTTGTCAAAGCTTAAAATATGTTTTCAACCTTTCATTATAATCTTTGTTGATAATCAATTTGGGTAGTGCAATAGAATAGAATAGAAATAATGTTTCGCCCTTGCCCTAAAATATCAACTTTCCCACATTAACCGTGCGTAAAATAAGGTTCATACTTTATGTAAGAATCACGAGACAGTGCATACAATAGCCAAGTCTGGATACAATAGCCAAGTCTGGGGACAGAATGTGTCTAGACCTGTGCCTTTTCAACGACACAAACACCCAGACAATAGTTCCTACATGAAGTATCGACCTAAAATAACCATTGAGCATGCCTATGAAAACATTATTTCTTAAATAAACTGAACTTTAGCGATCCTTGCGTTTTACAACCAACAGGATTTCTAAGTCATCGGACATTGAATTGGTACCTAGTTGAATTTTCACCCACTTGAAATGTCAAACATTCCAGTGGCATGCATGTTGCAACTATATTTAATTGAGATAATTCTAGTCATATTTCCACGAAAGCCATTCTAAGAGTGTTCCTGACGTTGAGAACGTATATGGCGCATCGTTACGTCGATACCTTAGGATGACGTCACTATTATTCCGTAGTAACGTTCTTACACTTAGTTACACCGCAAGTGGCACCGAACTGGCTGTCAATAATGTGTTGTTGCTGAAACGAAAGTAGTCGTTCAGCACAATACTACGGCAATACTCTCAATATGTGGTGAAATTTAAGGGTAAACTATGTCGGGTAAGTCCTCTCTGTCATACTTATTGACGCCTCATTTATCGCTTCCATGTACTTTTCTGTTAACTTAAATTATGCTAGAAGAAACGATGTTAGTTGCGGGTATGTACGTACGTGCAACGAAGAATGTTTAAAAACATTATCTTAATAAATTAATATCCTATTAACGCCCCCTCCCCTCGTGCAGTTCCAGTCTAACAAAAACAAGTTCTAAAATAACAAAGCAAGGAATATTTCATAACATGCCATGGATTGAATTCAAGGAATATTCCGCTGGTGCTAAAGTCGGGGAATATTCCATAACATATGTGAAGGGTTCTTTTTTCAGTGTATAAACGTTTGTGGGAACCCAAGAGACAGAAATGGATAAATAAATCAAAAGTATTTTTGCAGGCATATCGGTATCATACGGAGCCGTAAAAGGGACATGGGAATTTATTTTGTTTGTTTTCTTTGTTTTTTTTTAGCGCCTATTAAGTCGTTATAACAACTTATTATATCGTCAGAACGATTTATTAAGTCGTTATAACGACTTAATAAACTCGTTCTAACGACTTAATAACTCGTTCTAACGACATAATAAATCGTTCTAACGACTTAAGAAGTCGTTATAACGACTTATAATAGGGGCTAAAAAAAATTCCCCATGTCCCTTTTACTATAGATTGTATAGATGCATTTCGAACGATACATTAGATTCAAATTACCATGATTAAACGATCAATTCTAAGCACAACTATAACACATTTTGTAACAAAACACTCTCAATCAGTGAGCAATGAACTGAAGCTGATAAAGTAATTGTCTGGTGTATACCATGTAAGCGTCAGGGCCTATACTTGATTAATATTCTAACCTGCAAAACATATAGATCTTGTTTCCTGCTTTCGCTTTCAGTGAACCGCCGACTACCCGTCCCGACTGAAAATGAATTTCAGATATTGTTGGAGGACAGGGCTTTTCTGGACTACTTCAATGTCTTCCTCAATCTGCCGGTAAGTCAGAGTTTTGTTAATTCTTCAAGAGAATTCCTCAATCTGTCGGTAAGTCAGAGTTTTGTTAATTCTTCAAGAGAAAGCCGAGCTTGTACTTTTCAAGAAAATAGGCACAGTTTTCTTGTTAGAGAAAAATTACGATCTTGAAATGAAGGGTGTTTGAAAAACATTGTCATTGAATCCAATCAATATATGAAAAAATTGTGCCTTTTTCATAAAAGCATGAAATTTGCCATAGAGGTATTTCGTCTGGGGAGCATTTCTAGGTATGGAGCCACCGCGATCTTTTCCTGTGTAGGTCACCGCGGCCGCCAGAAGCCCATATATTCATCTAGATTCCTGCACTGTTTTATCTGTTTGGAAATATTTTTGTTGGTCATTTGTCAGAATATTTATAGAAAATCCCATGTCAATGTTAGACAAGTCATATGGACACGACAGCCATTTTGGATTTCAAGATGACCGCCATCTGAAGCCGATTTCAGTCAACAATTCATTAGCTGCACAATATATATAAATTATTCCTGTTGATGCACTGTTATTTTAGGGGTAGCACGACTATTATGTCACAATAGCTATGGTGTAATACCGGCCACCTTAGATTTCTAAGATGGTCGCCATCTGAGCCTTATTTTAGTTCATATCTATGTATCTATTCCAATGTCCATTCGCAAACTTCGAGGTTAAGATGACTCCACTATAAATATGTGTATTCCCGGGAGGGCATTACCGGCTATCACGGATTTGGAATTGGCGACCACAGAAAAACATTTGGTCAAAATCTGTCAAGTTATAAACTTGATTTGAAAATAAAACCTTCCATAAACACAAGTTTCTCATCTTAGCCTACACTACCTGCTTTTATCAGATTGTGCTCATAAGATGGACATTTCGGATCCACATAATTACTAAATTATAATTATGCCATATGGGGCTCCATACCTACTCGATAGTCTTCAAGAATCTTCAAGTTGATGGAAGTGCAAGTTCTCATCAGGTGTAGGCATCTATGCATTCAGTACTATTATTACTATATATTATAATAGATCATATTGTGAATACATAATTTACTCTCTCTCCCCTCCCCTCCCCCTCTTGATACACTATTACAAATTGCATATATAAGTTCATCTGTACCGTCTTGAAGCTACGGTTATATACCTGTCCACATCATGTTAATATATCTTAGAATCTGGGAATTAGAAATGCATAGTCAGCTCGAACTAACTATATTACACAGAAGGCAAACTACACTTCTCATGTGAAATCCCGTCCCCTGGAATAAAAGATACACCGCGTACATACGATGAGACTATCGAATGCTAATGTGAACTCACATCACCTGACATAACAGAGTCGCCAGAGGGTAAAAATGGAATGGTCGAATGCTTCGAAGCGTATCTCGGTGTAGTTTATTACCTAACACAATGACGCAACGACGTTACGATGGTCCAAATCCTGGAAGTTAAATGCTATGTGTTATTCGAATTGTCGTTCCTGATAAGCTCATGAAAGCATATAGCGAGAAAAAGTTTAATGATTCTGACAAGACGACACTATTTTCATGTCATTCAAACTTGATAAAAAAAAAATGAAAAACATGCAAGGTGCCTAAGCCACCCCTTCATCTCCAGATTAGTTAAAATGCGAAACGCAATGCCAGTGACTTGCCTGCTATAGCATTTTAAAAGATGAATAGTAATAACAACCAAACTCAAGAAACCTTGAGTAAGGATGCTAACCTATAACAACCTAACTAGTTTCTGAAGTAATGGTTTGTGATGGGATTGAACTCGTCAAATAAACACAGTATCTTGTACCGACACACGCGATTCACAGTTTACTTCACTACTGCTAAACCAAGACATAAATGTAGATATATAAAATAATACATTTATACAGGGAATAACGTACACTTCATATACTTTTAGATATATTTCGCTCAAAAACAAATACGATGACCCTGATAAGAAAGTGCATGGGCATAAGCTGGAATATGCGAAACATAGTGTGGTTTTTTTTTAGCAATGGTCTCGAGAGAGACATTTTCAAGATGCGAAGCGTATGTTTTCATGTGGTGTATCTAGCTAACAAGTCTTGCAAGTCGCAATATTAAACCGCCAGAATGCTGGATTGATTTTGTGGCCCTATGAGACTTCAAATTTGGTATACAGCATTGTTGCATGGTAAAGCACAAGTCTATTGAAATTGGGAACATTTTGTTGATTTTTGTGGTTTCCATGGCAACATAACGAAAAATATCCACATGACGACGTGAATGTTCTAAAAGCCGAACCGTTGCAGCTAGAGACTTCAAATTTGGTATACAGCAATGTTGGGTGGTAAAGCACAAGGCTATTGAAATTGGGTAAATTTGGGTGTTTTTGCTGTTTCCATGGCAACATAATGGAAAATATCCACAGAATGAGGTTAATGCTTCAGAAACAGAACCATTGCAGCTAGACATTTCAAATTTGGTAGCATTATTGTGTGCTTGGTGTTTTTGCAGTTTCCATGGCAACAAATGCAAAATATCCACACACAGAATGACGTTAATGCTTTAGAAACCAAACCATATTGCAGCTACACACTTCAAATTTGGTAGCATATTGTGTGGTAAATCACAAGCCTATTGAAATTGGGTACATTTGTGACGATTTTTGGATCTGTGTAAAAGGGTGCCCGGACAAAAGCCCCACGATTGGAACACTTGAGACTTACTACAGTTATCACAAACCTGTGTGGGTCAGCATCAACAAAACTGTAGATCATCTGTATCTCCTAAGCGAAGAAAACGGACATGGACTAACTGAGTTCCAACAATCCGGAGTACCTCTCTACCTCAGTATCACATCCATGCACCCAATACCAAGGTTTGCAACAATTCCATCATCTGTATACTACACCTGGGCCTATCGTACTATCGTACTGTCGTACTATGCCTTTAACATTTTACAATACATGTGACCATTTCCTTACACATAATTGAGAGCCACTTTAATGCTCCTCTTATCAGAGAGGGTGGTTGGTGGGTGCCCGCCCCTTTTATATCTAGTTGTCTCTAGCCAACTTTCCATACAAATAAACATGACTGTTTTTCCCCCCAACTACTTCTGTTTCCCCTTATTGAATGCCCTTCATCTGTCTATACCGGAGATTTATATTGCTCATGTGAAAGGGACGGCAAGTTCACCAGGCCGATGGGATCAAGTGTGGCCGTGGCCTCTAGTCTTTATATGAAAGCGAACTGGACTAATTTACATGGCCTCATGTAATAAAGCTCTATCACACAGAACCGTACTCTAGACCAAATCCAATAAAATGAATAAAATTAAAACTAATTGACAATAAATCGCCCGTGTAGCACACCCCGACAAGACTAAGTCAGCTGAGCCACCAAGCTAAATCTGTTCGCATTTGCCATTAGAGGTAAGCCTTATTATCTAACTGTGCAAATGTTTGGTTATCTCGTTCAAGGGGTAGTGATAATACTCAGAGCAAAACAATGAAGCCCTCATAAACAGTCGTGCCTCATGGCGGCCATCTTGAAAACTGACTGTTACTGCCTACATTAACGTAGTACGAACTAATTGCTCGTCATGTGACCTTTGGAGCTTTATGAGAAAAGTCAAAATTCTTTGAAAAAATCACAATATCTGGTTGCCTGGGTTTGCCTAATTTGCTTATTAGCATTATCAATGTCATTATTTTCACTCCTTAGTTAATGTCGTGGCATTGTACAACTATTTCTGCTTTGAAAAATCAAGTGCAACGCTGTAGTGTTGATAAAGAACGCAAAGCTACGTGTTCCTAAGTGACCCAACATGAAAACCTGGCAGCCATTTTGGAAAATGTTTTGAACAATTTTACACATCTGGTTGGCTATTTTTCTTATTATTTTCATCGATATTATTATTTTCATTCCTTAATTAATTAAATATTGCTGTCTCATAATAATGTAGCACTGTAGTACCATTTTGCTTTCAAAAATCAAAGTGTAACGCAGTAGGGTGATTAACTAATATAGAGTAACGTGTGTCAAATGCCCGAAATGAAAATCGAGAGGCCATTTTGGAAAATGATGCCAGCAATTTTGGAAATCTGAGATGGCTGGTATTACACCATATCCATTGTGAAATAATCGTCGTGCTAAACCACTAAAATATCAGTGCATCGACGGAAATTATCTCGATGTATGGTGTGGTTATTGAAATATTGAGTGAGTGAGTGAGTGAATATAATTTAACGTCGCTTTCAACAATATTTCAGCTGTATCGCGACGAACCAAGTAAGCACCTCCCAGCCAAGTTGCGTTCCTGCTACTTCAAAGAAGAAATCTTTAAAGCAGCATGAAACCAGACACCCTCCATCCACCCTATAAAACACTGAGGACAGCACACAAGACACAGACAGGACGCTTACATGGTGCAATAAAGACAAGTGATATTACAGTGCTAGACATCACATTATCAAGTTGACTGCAATAGGCTTCAGAGGGCGGCCATCTTGAAATTCAAGATGGTCGACTCGGCCATATGACCATTTTCATTTGTCTGATTTTGGTATGGCACTTTCCATCAATATTCTTACAACTGACACAAAGTATAATTCCCAAACAGAACAAACAATGCAGGATTCCAGGCGCTAGTTTGGGATCCTGGCGGCCATTTTGTAAAATGGCCACTGTGACCTACATAGGAAAAATTCGCTATGGCTCCATATCTAGAAATGCCCTCCACGCCTCGATGTACACTTGTGCCAAATTTCATGATGTTATGAAAAAAGGCACAATTCGATGGAAAATCCGCACATATTGACTGGACTAATTGTCTCGTCTACCAAATGGTCACCGCACCCAATACTTTTTGATGCTAAATTGTTGTAATAGTTTTTTTCTGACATTTAATAGCTGCTCACCGTTTTGGGGGATGGTCGAAGTTGAAAGAAAACAAACTTGAAACCATGCATGTTTGAAAACGGTGAAGGCCGTGACCTGCTGACGTCAGAGTCTGATTATGATTGTTCGTAGAGAGCAATCGTAGCGAATGTTGTAGGTGACATTTCCATTGTAACGCTAACAACGTCACAAAGCTAAAACGTAAACCAGTTGTTGACGTCACAATAATGTCGTCATACCCAATTGTTGTGCAACTTTATTGTCACAGTAGGCCGTCCGATACAGCCGGGCAGTCTACATCACGTCACGAGTCAGAGGTTACGGTTTCAATACATTTTCGCCACATCTGTTTTAGTACGCTAAAAAAACCTATCTGAGGTCATTTTTCGTAGAATAAAATATCAACACGTACTTTACACAGCTTCTCTGTATCTTTTCATGCAAAGTGTGCAGTGGGTATTTTGTAGAATCATAAAAAAAACTAATATCCTATCAATGCTCCCCAATCGTATATGTCACTATGTACAAGCGACATATCCAAATGAGGGAGCAGATAGGATTTAATTTTAATTAGATTGTGTCTCGTCACAAGTAGTATATAAATTCGGACGGGTATTCAGGCGCAAATATGTGTTGTGTGAGGGTTGTGTGTGTGGTTGGGGTTGTGACCTTTGATCTTTGAGGGTTGACCTTTGACTTGTTTGTTGTGTGAGGTGCAGACCACAATGGACCTCTCGTTTCTAGAAATAGACCCATGGTATAGCCCTAACGGCTTTAGTATTTGCCCAACCCCTCTAAATGTATATAATTCTTCAAGGTGAATGCTCATTGTGACCTCAATTTGGAAATCATTAAAAATCGCATTAAGGGGAGACAATGTGTGGGGTACTAACATTGAGGCCAAGGTCACTGTGACTCCAAACTCAGGAAATGAAAAAGATCGCATTTTTGTGTCAGTATAGATGCATTATGACAATATTATCACAACATTGCACTTGCGTTGTTACAACGTAGTGATCAGCACGTTGTGACAACGTGATTCTGTAGATTTCCAGAAATGTTGCAGATAACGTTGCAATAAAATGTTCCTCCAACCATTGGACAACGTTGTGGCGATGTGTAACAGTACGTTCAGTGACAACAACTGGAAGACGTGGCTTTCAAAAGTTTGGCTCAATGAAGTCCGCGGTCACCTATTTCAGCTATAGAAGTGAAACTTTTTGTTATGTCGAGCAGTAAGACCAGTGACAATAACAAAGGAATGTTCTTGCTTCTAAACTTCTATCAGAAGAGCAACTACAGTGTATGGCTAAATAAAAGCTTCTTTTCAGCACCCTCACAAACTTGCTAACAACGGGCCATCTTAGTTCATTCATACATGCAGTGTGTCAGCATCATGTTAGGATGAGAAGGTTATGTTGACCTTGAGCCGTCATGGAACTCCTATAAAATCCAACGTGAATCCTCAAAGATTGAAACTTTTTACGGAGTCACCTTCCCGCTTCATGCATATTTTAGATAATTTGTACCTGAAGTCTTATGTAAACCTAACATGAAAACCTGAAAAGGATACGAATAACATCAGTTTACTGCTGTAATTCATGCGGAGTTTACACTTATTATTGTTTATTGTTCCTTGTATCACGACTGCTATTTTTCTGTAAATCAAATTATTTCTAATCAACTAGGTTATTCTATATGTATATATACTTAATTATCTTCGCTTGATTGTATATCTGCTCGATAACGGGCGCTGTGATCAGCAAATAAAGAACCTTGAACCTTGAACACGGAACGTTCTCACAACGTTGCAGCAACAATCCAGTTCAGCGTTAAAAGTGAATGCCAAATATTACGTTCATGCAACATTTCTGTTAGGTTGTATCTGACCTAACCAAACTACAACCATTCTGCAACGTGCATGCAACGTCAGTACAATATTGTAACGCAACGTTTCAGACGAACATATATACAATGTTCAGACAACGGAGATTGCCAACGTTGTCAGAACGTACAATCACCACGTCTACTTTTTACGTTGTAGCAACGTGCAGATTACGTTGTATCTATGATGGCCGAGAGGGGCCATCGACCATCGCCCTTGAAACATTTTGGGCGATATTGCGATAACGCGATATTGCGATGCGATAACGCGATATTGCGATGCGATAACGCGATAATGCGATGAGAAAACGCGAAAACGCGATATTGCGATATTGCGATGCGATAACGCGAAAACGCGATATTGCGATATTGCGATGCGATAACGCGAGAACGCGAAAACGCGATATTGCGATGTTGCGAAATATCGCGTTATAATTGCGCGATAATGTGCGATATTGTGCGATAATGCGATATATCGCGTTATTTTTTCGCGATATTGTGCGATATTGCGATATATCGCGTTATTTTTCCGCGATATTGTGCGATATTGCGATATTGCGAAATATCTCGTTATAATTACGCGATAATGTGCGATATTGTGCGATATTGCGATATATCGCGTTATTTTTCCGCGATATTGCGATAATGCGATATATCGCGTTATTTTTCCGCGATATTGTGCGATATTATAGCAATATCGCACAATATCGCGTTATTTTCCCGAAAATATCGAACAATATCGCGAAAAAATAACGCGATATATCGCAATATCGCACAATATCACACACTATAGCGTTATTTTCCCGAAAATAACGCGATATTGTGCGATATTGCTATAATATCGCACAATATCGCGGAAAAATAACGCGATATATGGTAATATCGCATTATCGCACAATATCGCACAATATCGCGTTATTTTCGTTTCACTATGCCACCTCACACGGCCCATTCCGAACAGGATGCGGCCTTCTTTGGCCTTTACCCGTCCTGTCTGCGGCCCAGGCTGCAGCCAAATAGACACGAATTTACGCTTTTAATACTACCAGGGCTTCTTAGGGCCTTTGGGTTTTTTATTTAGTTAATCAGGTGATAGTGTGTGGGGAAAATCGAGTGAGTAAAGAATAGTTTATCTCCTCGCTCAATCAACCTAAGTAAGAACAATAACGAGTCGCTGTGCTGAAAGACATCTCCATCCATCAACGGTACATAACGGTGGGTATTTAAATAAATATAGCACGATGGTACGATGGTACGATGATGATATGTTACGATGATAGGATGATACGATGATACGATGGTACGATGGCACGATGGTACGATGATACGATGGCACGATGGTACGATGATACGATGGTACGATGATACGATGGTACGATGGCACGATGGTACGATGGTACGATGATACGATGGTACGATGAAAACAATTAAAAATCAATCAATATAATTTATTGGCGCATGACTTTTGTTTGATCAAGTAACTGGAGGGAAATTCGTACCTATTTCGAAATGTTCGAATCAGGGGAGATAACCAGGAATTGGGCCACGGAGTTGACAGAGTTGTCTTCATGGCTATCCGCTCAAGCATCGCGCAATTATAACGCGAAATTTCGCAATATCGCAATATCGCACAATATCGCGGGAAAATAACGCGATATATCGCATTATCGCAATATCGCACAATATCGCACATTATCGCGTAATTATAACGCGATATTTCGCAATATCGCAATATCGCACAATATCGCACACTATCGCGTAATTATAACGCGATATTTCGCAATATCGCGGAAAAATAACGCGATATTTCGCAATATCGCGGAAAAATAACGCGATATATCGCAATATCGCACAATATCGCACAAAATCGCGGAAAAATAACGCGATATATCGCATTATCGCAATATCGCACAATATCGCACATTATCGCGTAATTATAACGCGATATTTCGCAATATCGCAATATCGCGTTTTCGCGTTTTCGCGTTATCGCATCGCAATATCGCGCTATCGCATCGCAATATCGCTTTATCGCATCGCAATATCGCGTTATCGCAATATCGCGTTATCGCAATATCGCAATATCGCGTTATCGCAATATCGCAATATCGCGTTATCGCAATATCGCAATATCGCGTTATCGCAATTTCGCAATATCGCGTTATCGCAATATCGCCTTTTCGCGTTATCGCTTCGCATTATCGCGTTATCGCATCGCAATATCGCGTTATCGCAATATCGCCCAAAATGTTTCAAGGGCGATGGTCGATGGCCCCTCTCGGCTATCATATGTATCCGACCTAACCAAACTACAACCTTGTCACAACGTTGTGATTACGTAGTATGCTAGCTGAGTAGGTGGCGACGATGTGTCAAGTACCAAAATTCAGGTCAAAGGTCAAAGGTCAAGGTCACTGTTTACCCCAAAGCAAGAAATCATTTTGTTTGTGACATTATAGGTACATTAGGGGGAGACGATGTGTTGCGCGGGCGTGTATTGAAGCCAATTTTGGCCGCTGTTCTTTAAGCTAAGCTGGATGAATAGTCAATCTCTCTCGTATACAGATGCAACACTTCTGTGTTGATCAAAATCGATAACAATTGAATGGGCACAAGCGCCGCGTTTGTGGCCCAATGAAGTCAGAGAGTGTTACACCGACCGTTTACGAACTCTGACAATGGAAGAATGGCGCACTTGGGGCAGTAGTATAGAAAGGGCATTATGATTCGGTATGAGTTGTGTGCCATCGGTAAGGGTGGAGTGTTATGGTTAATGTGGGTACCACACCATCCCCATACTTTCTTCCCTCCATACTTTGCCCTACACTATATCCAATATAAATTGTACCGAAAGTGACATCTTCAGTAATATATAAACTGTATTGTTTAATAGGATTTGGTGAGGCTTAACACGCATAGCATGAAAAACTAGCATTTTATTGGTTGCAAATGGTGTCAATTTAAAAACGGACTCGACGCTGTAGAGTGGGGTGGTCTCAAGGCCGTTGTGTGATGTTGACCGGTGACGTCATCGACGCGCAGGCACTGTCGCTAGGGGCGCCTTGGGGGTGGGGGAGAGCATTGGCGTGCATCACCATAAAAGTAACCCTATCCGAACGTTCACCATGACACTCATTGCTGATGCGACACAAGACGACTAAATATGGGTAAGAAGGAACCGAGACGCCAGAGCCGATGCAGATGCAGAGAGTCTACCCGCTGATTCTGAAAACCTACAGGCTGATACAGGGAGCTCATTCGCCGATGGAAACAATCAGGCTACGTCGTAGTTAGGAGAGAGGTGGCAGAAGAATCCATTTTTTCTTTGTATTGTAACAGAGGCTATTGAGACTCACGCCGCAGCTATCGAGGACGCCGGACACTGCAGACGTACTTAACGATGTTCCCCTACATCAGTAAAATAGCCATGGCGATCTATAAACGATCTGCTGTCGCTTGAAATGAAGAGCGATCCCACGCATCGAGACATCATGAAAACCAAGCATAGCTTCCAGAAGAAACCCACAGAGGCTCTGAACAATGCGAAAAAAATGATAAAACAGCTGTTAAATACCTGGTACCTTTACAGTATTCTGGACTGCTCGAATACACGTAGGTGTGGACCAGAGCAAAAGGACGATGAATCGACAAAAACGAACAGCCGGACTGCCAAATAAGTTCCTCGAAATCTCCCGGGGGTCATGGCGTAGATATTGGAACGAGTTTAGACCGGGTTTAAACTGGTTTGGAAGAGTTTGAACCGGTTGTACTAAAAATAGATCACCAGCTATGAATTCCTACAAAATAAGGCCATGGCGTGCAACCTGAAACTGATTAGAAAACTGCTGAGAACTAAGTTAATCCAAACTGAACCCGTTGAATAAAAATAGAGCGGCAGCTAGCGCAATAACGCGAGTGTCTGTGAGACATTCTGATATTACCTGCTCGAAGTCATTTACGCACCGCCCAGTATATAGCTGTACGATATGTACTCAGTTGTTTCAGCGCCTGCATGCATTACAGCGCCACGAACCTGCGCTCTATGGATATGCAAGAGGTGGGAAAACATGACGACTTCTGGCGACTGAAAAGCAACCATAAGACTCCACAGGAAAGCTTTCTTCGGCACCTCACATTTAGACCCAATAATACGGTGGCTTCTCGGACGTAGCCCTAGTATCTCAGCCCCGGCTTTATTGCAGCTGTTCATGTGGAGACTATGAAGTATCCACGCGACCCCAGATACCGGCTTAATTCGAATCAGATATGCTAGCTCAGGAGTTGTGACAGATCAGCTCAAAGAATTAACTCATCTGATGGTAATGGATGGGACAGCGGCGAAGGGGGAATGCGAGGAATGTGGACAGCGCTTCAGACGCATAAGTCAGTTGCGGCGTCACCAACGCACACGAAACACTGTATCGCAGACAGAGCATTACACCGTCATGGGCGATCACTCTGGGGCACCTAGGCAGCAATGTGAGGATCGTGGTCGAGTCTCCAAACTCCACAGTCAATTGAACCGCCATCAACGTATAATCCATGGACGACACTAGTTCCGCAGTCAGGTTTGAGGTCCACCCTTTGTTATTAATTTATACTATACAACTAACACGGGCTACACCCGATTGTATCAATTTCTTAGAAATCCAATGTATAGAATTAGCCCATGTTGTAAGACTAAGTCAGTCGAATTATTTGTGTCTTCCTTTCTTCTAGGTGTTTGGGCAAAGAATATTGTGCAAGTATAAGTCTAAAGATTTTGTCCTAGACCCACCTGTCAGGAAAAGACGATATGTGAGTATATTGTTCATATCCAGTCGATATACCTACGCCTTGACCTGCGTGGTTGAAAGGGGGTTTGAACTAAACAGCAAAAGCAAATAGTAGCTGAAGCGATAACCCAATAAAAAATGCAAAATACACTAAATATGTAACTGGATCGTGTTGAATAGTTCATGTAGTTCGTTTGTCTGCAGTCCTATGAAGGACGATTTGGAATTGAGACAACTCTCGGTCATTTTATCTATGGACGTCCGACCTATGCATAAATACAACAAAAACTGAAGAATGTCAGTCAAATTAAATGTTTGTTCTTTCCTTGCTTTGCAGCGAGTTTATGAGAGTGAAATCCGAAATTGGTTAAGAACAGTGCGATTTCCCTCCTTTTCGCGGTCCGACCTCTTCTTGGAATACAATCTATGCTGTCGACTGCGGGATACCAGGGATGGCTTTCTTCAGTACAGTAGCGGTGAGACGGCAGTTTATATTCTGGATTATTAGGAGCTTCGAACACGATTTAGCCTTCTTTCTGCTAAAGCTTGAGGTCTGCTTGAAGCTCAGTCAGTGGAATGGATTCTGTTTGCTGACACATGCGACTGTGTGGTTATTGTTTTTACAATAAATATGCGCGTGTTACCGATGTAATAGCAAAAACATAGTTGTTTCACCTAGAAATACTATATAGTAAGCCTTGATTTATGTTATCACTAGAGACCATCGATCATCCTATTCAATAAGCATGGCTCTTGTCTTCCCACATAGCTTCTTTATCTTCTGGTACTCGTTGACGCATGTGTTCAGCGGACGTTTATATGAAGAATTACGCTTATAGGCCTATTTTCGAGGCTGTTTTCTGAGAAGATTGGTCTTCTTTTACTCGCATGCCTTTCTATTTGCGTATAACAACTGTCTCTTCTCGCTTTGAATCATCAAGGGGACATCCAAAATAATAAGGATTTCTGGGAGCGGACAACCGAGTTTTTGGTTGGACAGGTTCTGGGTATGCAATATTTCCGCCAATCGCTGATCACAACTCCCGGTGATACGGCATTCCGTTGCTGGTTTGACCTCGAACGCTTCCGAAGACTTCCGGCAAATGACACAGAACGGCTGGAATTGTACCATCACATAAAGGAAACTTACCTAGCGAACGGAGCCCCACATGAGTTATCTGCTATTTCGAAGCACCAGGCTTTCAAAGGTGAGCAAACCTTTCCAGGATGTTTTAACTGCATGTGATTACAACATAAAAAATCTCCCTTGTATACTTCATGATAGATAACAATATCTTTTTAAAACTCAGGGTCTATGTAATACTTACATAAGCTAATCAGTCTTCGTTTCACTCGATATTTTCTTCTGGCGAGGATATGCTTCTAAACAAGCAATGTACGGACACCAGTCGGATTACGGATAGGGAACATCGTGCTGACCGTCTGGTAACGGATCAAGGTCGCTGCCACTTCAAAACCAGAAATTCATGAATATCGATGGATATTCTATATTAAAAGCAAGAATTTGATAACCTACAAGGAATTGTCCGAAATTGCCCAGTTCTATACATTTCCAGACCATTCAACCAAGTTCATTAACGAACCTTTGTCTTCGCGGCACCATTTCTCATGGTCTCATCGACCAGCATTATTGAACTCTTATCGATTGGAAACTCCAGTATTAATCTTCATGGTCGAATATTCACTGTCTGGCGTTTCTTTTGTCAATTTGCAGGTTTATTCAACTTCGATTTGATCCACGATGAGGTATCGACTGACAGTCCTGCTTACATGGAACGTCTTTTCGCCGGAAAAAGCATACCGGAAGATTTCACAATTTATGACTTAGAAGCATTCACCCGTCTTCAAAATGTTCTTCTTGCCGCTCTGAAATCATACTGGCTTCCTCGTTACGCCATCCATATCATTAATACAACCACGCCAGAGCAGTTTAGGATGTACTGTTCCGCTCGACCAGTGGAGCGAAATATGGACTTCTTTACCGGGAAAACGCGGACCCGTTTGCAAACGATGTTCCCAGATACGCTGGAAGACCAGGGCGAAACTCTGAGCGTCACCCCAGAAGAAGCTCTAACAGTGTCACAGTTGCAGCATAGTAGTGATATGGAAGAAAATGAGTTTATCGAACCCGCTGACCTGCTGGCACTTTGGGGCGGTAAGTACAATATCTGAAACACATCTTTCTTGCAACCAGAGCGATCTCTCCAAGCCACAATTTCGCCATAGGTTTACGGTTGAGGCGGAAAACACACAATTTCGCTATTTCTGTGGACATTGAGAGCGACTCCACTCTTCCGACGTTCAGTAGCCAGTGGTTGTCTTTTTCGCTCTTACCTTACGAGCCCTGGCTTTGACGAACGTCTCCTCTGTCATATATGCATGTTCAGTATTGAAGCAACGGCGTTCCTAGACACAAGTATGGGTTTGCTCTGCCGGGTGATGCCTGAAAAGCGTCACTTGTGGGTCACACCAGGTTATAGTATAGCAAGCAATGAATAATCCGGGCTATGCCGGTGTGGAGGCTTAGAATGTCCGGTGGCTAAGAGTGTCCGGGTCCTATCTCTCAATCCAGCTAGGACACTTTTCTCCACCTTGGGGTCAACTGTCCGTCATTGGTTGCAATAGAAAAGGATACGAAAAGGGACACAGTCGATATCATAATCAATCGGGCCATAGGTAACACTCCAGTGAATTGTGCATAAGAATGCAAATCCATAGCAAACGGCCATTCCTTTCTGAGAGCCACATATGCCACTTGTGTGCATAGCTTGTGTGTCACAGTGGTGGTGATGGTGGTGATGGTGGTGATGGGGTAATGAGATAAAAAAAAGGTCTGTATTTGGCAAGGTAAACTTTCATACATAGCGCCAATATGAGTCTATTTACGTGTAATCTTTACCGGATGTGGCTGCCATTCTATTTTTTCCTTACAGGTGAACGGCCAAAGTGTCTTCCGATATATGATGATCTCACTTCCGGGCACCTCAGTGATGGCAGCTCCAAATCCCCTGACGGCTCCTTGTGGACTCCGGCCCCGAACAGCGGACGATCCACCTTACCGGTACTGAACAATCTGAGCAAGATGTTGTCGGAGGATTCGAGTGAATCCTCTCTCTTCGATCTGAGTATTCGTGTGCGTAGAAACTACGCTCGAACCAACGAAAACGCTATTACAGAGATGGGGACCTTAAAGGCCCCTGCCCCTTCAGACGCTGTCGACGAGGTGACCTATCTGGAAGGTGACGCCGGTGACGACATGCCAGCGTCTGTGAGGTATTATATACGCGGTAGCTTCTACATGATGGTGAGCCCATATGAGCGACAGAACGGCCGATTTGTCGCCGCCATTGCTTCAGATACCCTAGCAGGAAAGCCATTTCAAAATTACCTCAGCCTCGGGCACTTTCCCGGGACACTGACATACCTCCATCTGTGGCACGATCTTCAAGAGTATATGTCCGTGGACGCCAATATCACAGATAGCGTGGGCAGAAATGAGAAGCAGCTCCTGGGCTCCTGCATTTTGAAACGTTACCTACTGAATGTACCCTATCGTAAGATTGCCAGCATTCTCGACCCCATGCTTCAAGAGTCTCTGTACCAGTGTCTAGTGTATGGCGCTCCCTCTGAGGCAATCATCACTGCTCAGGAACTCTGTGCCCAGGTGAGACTTTTAACTTAGAGAATCACTATATTTCGCAATAAATATATACCGGTGTAACACTTGTTATTCAGGCCCCTTTGTTACAATCTTTTCTTCTTGTCTTGAAACGAAATTAAGATCGAAATTAACGGTTGGGTGTTATTTTTTCTCGAATATTTTGTTACAGTTCCATGTAACTCTCATTCGACGGATTTCTCTGGCGTTGATCTTGACGTTCGCATTAGTGCATTGCTTGCTTTATTCTGTACGGTAACTATCCATCCGATTGAATATGAAGGGAGAATCCATTTATGGGATATCGGCGCCAACTTTGTATTCAGACTGGAATTGATAATTCCATAATGTGTTGCTGGCTTCACACCGTATCATAGACACAAGAATTCCGCACAGTTTTACATTTACATACAATCTTCACATTCGACATTCAGTAGCCAGCCGTCGGCCATTTAGAATTTTCACATCCATTGACAAGATTCGTGTAGCACAATTAGTGTCAAAATCTCCAAAAATTGGAATTTAACTTCTTGCAAGAAAGAATTGGTCTACATTTTCCAATGATGCCAACAAGTGATCTTGATGTTTCTATAGTCAAATCTCTATCAATTGTCAGTATTCTTTAATCCAGCTGAATTTCCAATCCTGAGGATGACCGTGAAACTAATATTATGCACAATGTCACTTGGATCTCTGTGAAACCAACACAGATCGTACACCTGCCACATGCCTTATGAGCTAAGTTCATACCACAGTGACTTGGGTAGCAAGGGATGTCTTCGTCGATGTTGTTGTTGTTGTGATTATAGAATATTTTTTTTCAAGAATACAATTATTTCCCACATTTTCATACACCACAATGACAGTGGATGTCATAAAAATGCTTTCTATACGACCTACATCGATCTACATACCCCTTCTCTACTAGAATATTTAGATGGAGGTCTAGTAGAGGAGGGGTATGTAGATCGATGTAGGTCGTATAGGAAGCATTTTAGATCTCCATCTAAATATTTAGACGGAGGTGTGGTAGAGAAGGGGTATGTAGATCGATGTATGCCCTATAGAAAGCATTTTTATCACATCTACTTTCACTTTGGTGTATGAAAATGTGGGAAATAATCATATTCTTGAAAAAAAAAACAATTATATAATCACAACAACAACAACATCGACAAAGACACACCCTGCTACCCAAGTCACTGTGGTTCATACTCACTATCCGAAACAGATTTTCATGGCGTACATTTTCCACTACATTGTTCGGTACACACTATAGAAGCGTACTCGCTTCAGCTTTTCATTTAAAGCTGTCTCAAATGATGGAGTTGCCCGATTGATGATGATATCAACTGTGGTATATCATGAAAGGTGAGAAATAAATAATCATTCCTGTAGAAATATTTTTAGAATGCCAACCATTCCACGCCATTTGGCTGTAAAATTTCGTCGCCTTGACAAATTGATCAATATCGTAGAGCTGCTTGCCGTCCCGAACATGAGGTTCAACTCGAGTGTCACTTGTCAGCAGTGATGCTCGTCCGTATCACAACGTCATGAACCAACGAAAACCGGTTCTTTTTTTTTTCTTTTTTCTTTTTTTGTCGTAAACGTACGTGCGATGATGACGCGCACAGGGAAGTCGTAATTCAACTATATGGGCATGTAGTTGGTTGGTTGTTTAACGTCGCACCTAACCTTATTGGTCACACGGCGACCATGACCCAAACAAACACATCCCAGCAAAACCCTAACTCCAACAAAAATCCAACCAAAACTACAAAAAAAAATGAATTTCGAATTTTGAAAATTAGGCTCGACAGACACTGGTGATCACAATGGATCGTCAGAGAGCTTAATTTGTTTCGCACTTCAGTCTCATCTCTGTCGATAAAATCTAGTGCATGTGTAATGCGTATATCCTTTCGGTGGAATATCGTCGTGTCGATTTGGTGTGATTTTGTAGACTATGCTTGACACAGACGGTTGACGCTTGATCATGTTGACCAGGCTGCTGTACTGTTTAAGCAGAGCACACAGACAACACTTTCTATCTGTCAAGTTTGTGAACACTAGTTTTGGTCACCAGTATAATGAGTTTATCCTCATTCAAATCAGATGAAGTGATTATTGTTTATTCTTGACCGTCTCATTTTGCAGGGACTGAGACCAGCCTGGAGAGATTTCAAGTCAACCGATAGACATGCTTTTGTCCATAAAGTGGTAAATATTTGGCTATTAGCTCTTTATGGCCCACTTCCATTAACGGAAACTTCAGGGCATCAAGATATATCTTCCAGTCTTGTAAAATTTCATTGGTCAATTTATCCAAATTTTTACTTGAAAATTCCACTATTATGTAAAAGCTATTTTTGCTTTGTTATTGTACATATCGAATATTGTTATCGTCCTCGACGCCGACGAAAAGAGGTCTGTGGCCTATCGGATTCTATCGAGGTATATTTTTAAATAAAGTATATTATTATTAATTCAGATTTTCAAAATAGTACCCCGTATTTTCATTGGCTTATGAAAAAAAATAAACAACATTCAGCCAATCACAGAGTTTCTGTCACTGCCTAATTGAAACGTTTCTGATCCTTGTTCTCTTGAAATAAATTTCAAACTACGTTCATATACATGTAATCATCTTAATACGTATTTTCGAGAAACTTTACTGCTGCTATTGAATACTTTATTCGGTTTGAGTTAATGATCTGGACAATAGAGCTGTTAAATTTGCGAGTTGGTATTATGTTCTGATTTACTGTTTCCTACTTAATTCGCAATCGTATCTTTTACTTGGAAGATACGAAAGGACGCTAAAGATAAACCTATCATCACTGCTGATCATGACAATCAGTTCCTCTGTCAGGATTTCTTCCTCCTCGATGACCGGTTTATGTGGAGAGCCTTGGAACTTGCGGCAGTCAGTCGTATCCCTCTTGGTAAGATCAGTCATAGGCTCTCTCGGGATATTTATTGTCTATCAGGGCAGCTCTTTCATGATTGTGTACATGTTATTATTTTATATGTCGTATTTCGAATTCGTTAGGCCGAATCAACGTCGTCGCGTCGGTGACGTTGGCTATCTACATAACACCGTCATTGAACCTCACATGTTTGTGGCAGGGAACGCGACGCAGTGGGTTAGAGCTTCGGCATGCTGGTGTCGAAGTTCGTATTCTCACAACGAGAATGAGAATGGATGACTTCGACAAAAGCTGTTCTACTCGGAACGTCCAACGCTACGGGATTTCGACGGCGAAGACCTACTGCGCAAGTCATGAGACTCGGACTTCTTCTTGTCCTACTGGCGCCAGGACGATATCATTTATCGGGTATATTCAAAGGCGGCAGTTACGAGGGGCGACAGGTCATGATAATTGAAAGTGACAAAAAGGTTCATAAAGGAATCACCGAGTGGATGATACTTCCTTAATATCAACTGTGATATTGCCATGGCTTCCTGATAACAAAAAATACGATTGAGTATGATTGAACTATATCAGAAGAGTTCAGTGTTATATATTACACCTTTCATCCCCTAGACATTCGTCAAATAGATCGGCCTAGTTGCTGATTTGAACATTTGAAATGGATGATGACGGCAGCTTTGACAGCCTAATTTTTGTGAATTTCTTTGGTTGTTGAAAATGCTGAAATTGGATGCAGCCAGTCAGAATATCGGATACACAATTGATGGTTATAAGGGGAATAACTGGATTCCTGGGCAGTTTGTACCAGTCAGTCATCGGACCGGAGTAAGAGGCAAGGGAAATAAATTGCTTCAAATTTCAAATCTCCACCAGGTGGCACAGCACACAACTCTATCTTTCTGGTTATATCTGTCAAGGTTGCGTTGAGCAGTTGACGCGATCGTGTTTCTTGCATGTTACGTCGTGTTACGTTCGTGATCTGCAAAATAACTTCCTTAGTTATACCTGAGCATGTGTTTTTATGATAGAGGATATAGGTCTAACAAATATGCGCATGTCTGCATCATGTAAACATTTTTACAGGTCTGAAACCGGATTACGATATTCACCAATTGTCGATCTTGAAGGAACAGGACTTTGGTAGTCTGTCTGCATTACCATGGGGAATGGTGCAAAACCGTAAGTACATTTGTATGTATATGCTGCCTGTACAGATTGCTAGTAAAAAAAATAAAAAATAAACACGCATAAAATTGTTGATGATAAATATATACGGTATGTAGCCAAATCTGACACTCTCAAAGTACCGGTAACCACGATTCATTTCACACAATCGAGTAGCATAATATTCCCACTATCACCAATTCGACACTGTTAGCATAACATAAATGTAATCATGAATACATCTCATTAACCCCATCTGGCCTGTACGATTTGAATTAGGCCTATCCTCGAGACTCAGTAGCTGAAGTTACCATACTATATCTAATTCGAAAGCTGATGGCGCCACAGCGATGCCATGTTGTAAAAATATAGTGTTTGCTTGGATTTTCCCGTACAAACTGAGCAGTAGTTTAGAAAAGATTTATGTGAAATATACGCGCACTACTCATCGCGCATGCGCAGTCGACCCATTCTACTGTAGGGTGCAAGCCTGGCCCATGGAATCTCAGGTAGTGAAAATCCCAGGTCTCTCGCCCCACCCTATCCCGCGCCACACTATGCGACCCGCTGTGCAGTGAGTAAAGCGGAGTAAGAGGAGGAGGAGGAGGAATCGGGCACGCCACGGATTATGCTAGGTAGATGTAGTGCGAATCTACAATTCCTTTTGTAGCACTCTTACGAGACCTGGTTAAACCAAAAAAGTGGAATATCGCAGAAATGAAAGTAGCAAAAGTCTTCCTGTACCAACGGCCAGAAATCCCTAAAGGAACCTCCTTCGACACAAAGAGTTTTCAACTACGAAAGAACGGTGTAATTATTGAGAGACCACCAAAGCCAAGGTAAAACTTTATCGCAGCAATGCACATTATTGTCAAAGAATTTCCTCGGCAGTTTTCTTCACGTGTTTGCTATATTTCTTCTTCGGTTCTGAATGTTCTTTGACGTGGCGGTTGTATCAAATATCCACTTTGGATCGATCCACGTGTGATCCTGGGAAAATTGACGTATGGGACATGGTAGATCGACGTATGGCGCATGGTAGATTGACGTATGGCGCATGGTGGGTCGGCATATGGTTCATAATAGACTGACGTATGGTGCATGGGAGATCGACATATGGTGCATGAAAGGTCGGAATTTGGTTCACAATACACTGACGTATGGTCCATGATATGACGTAGGCCCATGGCTGATCGACGTATGATCCATGGTATATCGCCATACGGCCCATGGACATTTGATTCATAGATCGAAGTATGGTCCATGGTAGATCGACCTATGATTTATTATATGCAACAATGGACTGGCGGGGCACAGGGCGCGCGCCACAAATACCAAAGCTTTAGACCGCTTATTAACTTAGTATTAGGCGGGATGGCAAGTGAGCAACTTTCTCTGTAAAATCTGGAAGCTGACATGCCCCGGTGTTGTAGATACAGAACAAAGGAAAGGCGTATAAGAAATTGGCCCCATTTTGGTTCCATTTCTCTTTTAAAAATTGATCTATTTGACCCATTCAATCCTGTACAAAATTCAGACAGAACAGCGAATCACTGGTCTTTGGGATGGATGTATTCAAATTCTGTAGAGCTTGGCCAAGGGGCCATTTGGTCCATGGTAGATCCACGTATGATCCATGGTAGATCGGTGTATGTGATCCATGGTAGATAGACGTATTGTCCATGGGAGATCGGCGTATGGTCCATGGTGATCAACGTATGTGCCATGGACGTGTGGTCCATCTTTCATCAACGTATGCTGTTCAAAGTAGATCAACGTACGGTGCATAATAAATCCATGGTAGATTGACGTGTGTAATCCATGGTAGATCGACGTATCGTCCATGGTAGATAGACGAATGGTCCATGGAAAATCGAGCTATGGTCAATGGTAGATGGACACTCGACCCACTGATGGTCGACGTTTGATTTATGGTAAATCCACGTATGGTCCAGGGTAAATCGCATATATGATCCATGGTAGATTAACGTATGGTTCATCGAAGATGAACTCTGATCCATACATGTAGATGATGAAGAAATGATTCATGGTGAATCGACTTTGATGGACGTATCATCCGTGGTAGATCGCATAAAAGATCCATTGCAGATCGACGTATGGTTGACGGTAGCTGAACGTATGATCCATGGATTATGGACTTTTGATTCATGAAAAATCGAGGTACAGTCAATGGTACGCGTGATTCATGGTAGATCGACGTATTGTCCAGTGGTAGATCGACGTATAGTTCATGGAAAATCGACCTATCATACTTGGTAAATCGACGTATGGTCGATAGATAATCGACGTTTGATTCATTGTAGATCGACATATGGTCCATGGTATATAAACGTATGAAACATGGATGATCGAGGTTTGATTCATGGTAGACCGACGTATGGTCGTTGGTAGATCGACGTATGGTCCATGGACGATCGACGTTTGATTAATGGTAAATCGACGTATGGTCCATGATAGATCAGCGTACGGTTTAAGTTAGATCGAAAAATTAGATCGACGTTTGGTAAATGGTAGAAAGAGGTGTGGTCAAAGTAGATCGAGATGTGGTTCATGGTAGATCGACCTATGGTCCATGGTAGATCGACGAATTGTCCTTGATAGATCAGCGAATGGTCCATGACAGATCAAAGTATGGTCAACTTCACCAAAAGATTTTACCACAGAATACAATAATCCTTTATCTACACCCTTAACAAATACTATTTTACATCACACTCACCTACCTTACTTCTTCCAACAGTACTATTCAAGATGAGTCGTTCATACTACACGCCTATGTGATGTCTTTCCCTTGTCCAAGAATTATCTACCTGATTCGCTCAATTCCAGACCGAATGAAGTTATTCTGAAATTGTGTTTTGGTGTTTTTAAGGAGTTTTGCTGAGGTCTTGACTAACCCAGTGCACTACGAGTTCTTTAAGCGGTTCCTTGTTCTGAAGAGAGCCGCCGTTCCCCTCCTATTTTGGAAACAGGTCCAAGAGTTGAAGGAAACGAAGAATCCAAGACAGAGACTGACCAGGGTCACTCAGATTTTTCGGAGATATTTCAGCAGAAACGTCAAACAAGGTACTCAGCGAATAAAGCGAGACTATGTGGAAAGTGTGTTGATTCCCAGAAGATCATATAATGACCTTAAAATTATATTCAGGAAAAAATGACACCCAACTTAAAACGTAATACTGATTTATGTATAACGTTCTTATTCATATTAAAGATCTCTCAGGTTCGAGCGGTGTTAACTTCAGTATTGCTTTTGAGAAAAAACATTATATAATTGCAGCAAGAGGCATGTGTACACCCTCAAAATAATTGTTCTTTGACTTAATGATTTCATTGGGCGTGTCAATGAGGGAACTTTTAAAGATTCATTAATAAGAAGAACCGTTAATGGTTGTTAAAAGTTTTAAAGAGCATTCAAATGTTCATTGAAGAACCTATTAGTGGAAAAGGATCTTTACAGAACATTCTTTCAATGCACTAGAATAATTGTGCTAGGAGAAGTTGATAGACCTTTTTATTTCGCGCAACTGTAGGACATCGTCATTAGATACGTCAGAATTGAGGTTAACTTACGTCAAGCTTGAGGGGCAATGACGTCCGAGTTGCGTAGAAGTAACGTTATCGTTGTGGTGAAGGCCATGTGACGCTACCAATCACGTCGCCTCTGTTACGTCGCATGGTACACGAACACTGCCAACTTTAAGAAAATTGTTTGTTTGTGCTAGGCTACTGTGGTCAGAAGTGGATTGAGAGAGATGCAATGTTCAAATTACAGGAGCCATGTTGGATTGTTCTGACGAAATCATCAAGCAAATACCATATATGGAGAGAGTGACAGCGTCCATGATTGTGTGTGCACAAGGCGCTGTCATGCGTAGTCTTGAACGGAAGTGGTGAGTCTCACTTTTTTTTCTCTCACAGTTATCCCTCTGTCAACAACTATGCGTCCTTGCTTGCATAGCATTAGTAGCAAGCACTGTCTCTGAAGAGACGACTTCTTGTTTAAGAACGTAACACTTTAATGTTACGTTTACCGGAGAAAATTGTGGGGTTACCATCCTTGTGCTGTTTTGTTTGTGAAGCCAATATATATATATATTTCTTCAATTCTGGTTAAAGGTGTCATATTTCAGGAAAGTCAAAACATCTGTACATATATATACATTAGAAAAATCAAAAACAGACACACTCTCAATTTCCAACGTCCGTCGACGTTATTTTACGTCACGTTTGACTGCGAACGTGTTATCAAGAATAAAACTTGAGTATTTTCTCTGTATCAAATACGGCTTAGTAGTAGAGAATGCGCATTTGACCGCTCATTTGACTCTTAACGTCGTTCTATCTTTGGTGACCTTTGCGCACTACAAACACCGGAAAGTCCGCTGGGCAGTGTACCCTCTTTCAAAGTCGTTTCGACTGATGTGATTCAATTCGTCCTGGTCGATTAACCCTTCGCCACAAAGATGTTCCGGTAATTCCGGATGTAATTGTTCTTCCCGAAGTTCGGTTGGGAGGGTCCTGTTGGCAGTCCACAGTCCAGTTGATGTTGATATTCTTAAACTTGGAAGGGTTGTTCCTGCTGTTGAAACTGGTGTTGACCTCATGGGCCATGACCAGGTTCTTAGGGAGATCCTGAGCCGATGTGTACCTGTCGTCTGGTATATTGGGCTGTTTATCGTCACTTTGTCGACATACATGGCTGCCTGTTGGATAACGATCTTATAGTCGTGTGCTGCGCCTGACGATCTTCAACGAAAAGGCGAACGTCGCTCGCACTATTCACTATGGGATCACAAATCATGAGGTGCCGGTCCTGGAAGTATCATGAGATACCGGAATAAATCCGCATTCTGACGTCCCATGAGATCCACCGATCGACTGTTCGTCGTAAAATAGCCCCTTCTTGGCCAGTCCTGCGTTGGCAGCCTCCGACTCAATGCTCTCTGGAGTGTACCGCTATAACAAGGGCACCGTCAAGTGAAATGTTTGGCTTCTCGGCCGTACGACAAGAATGTTTCGATGTAAGGAAATATGGGTAGGTATTGGTAGCTGAAAATCACATACACCTGCTGGAACAGGGAATAAAGTTCGAGATTTACTGGATCCGCCGAGGCATCATCATCGAGGTTGAAGATTTTGACTTTCACGTGCTATTAGGTGTGGGCTAAATCGACGTACCCCGTATCCGAGTAGGTGACTGCGAACTCGATATGGCCTGACTCGATGATACTGGCGACAGGAAGGTATTCTGTCCCTTTTCTGCGCTGATCTGACTAGTCGGTACTGGTGATCTTTTATTCTTCTGACTCACAGCTCGTTCCGCTTTGGCGCCCAAGACATCTCCCGGTTTTCAGCTCGGCGTTTAACTGCCTCTTGGTCGGGAAAACCGCTAAACCCATTACCAAGGTCTCGCACACCACTTCGGACGGCTTGCGTCCCGATTGCTTTAACCACGCGTGTTACGAGCGGGTGCAATGATTGAACGAAACTCTTGAGTCCGTGGCCCCTCTGACTGCGCGTGCTGCTATCGATGGGCATGCCATCTCTGACATGTTTTGTACAACAGTCCACATAGCTGTGCGCATCGCACTGATAAGGCACCATTTTTTCACGTTCGAATGTGATCGGTCGTCTTGTAACATCCCTCATATCGATTTTGATTCAGCGGATATAGAACTTGGGTAGAGCTTTGCGTGACTTGAACTTCGTTTTGGCCTTTAACCGGACAAACGCGCAGCAGAGGGACATCCCCGATGATGTGAGTGTCAATCACGCCTGAGTAGAGATACAGGCCGTATAACCCCGCATTCAGGTCCATCGTGGTTTTGGTTCTTTCGAAGGCACCTGGTGCCTTACCTGCCTTCACGGACAGAGTTTCACGTCGTAGGTTGATTCAGTAGAGCAAAACCACACCCCCCCCCCCTCCCCCGGCCGCGGCCGGCGAATGGATCGACCTTGGCGGCCTTGCCACTTCACGAGGTGCATCGTCTTGCCTCGGTGTCGTTCGGTTTTAATGATACGTGCAACCCGGTAGCAGTCTTTTGTGGATTTACCATGGACTGTAATTCCTTCTCGTAAAACGTAATTTTTAATGGTTCCCGTTGAAGGTCTTCCAGTTCATACTACACTGCATTTGGTCACAAAGTGATCGCTACAGTTGGGTAGGTTACACTTCTCGAAACTGTTCCTGATTTCACTGATCGGCTAGGGCTCCCTTCGCTGGAAGGCATACAACAAGACAGCCCGGGCTTGGGCTTTGTTGCACTTGGTGATTTTATATTGTGTTCGATGTACATCATGTCCACGTCATTGATGAACGGAAAGGATTTTGTTCTATCGTTCGATTTGCGACCAAATCGTGCAGGGTCAACGGTGGGCGTGTGATACTGACGTTCGAGAGTGAAGGTATAAGTCTTGTTCTCGCACAGGATTTCGTGCAATACCGTGACTTCTTGCACGTTGTACCACGTATGCGGATGCGAAATATTCACCGATCCACATTCACATCATCCAGGGACATGTAAGTTGTGCGGCAGTTACCTGACGTAATAGGGTAATGTGCATGTTGTCTGGAAACAGCTTGAATGAACTATTACTAGGCAGTTTGGGTAAAACACGACAAATGAAGTTTTGCTCGCCATGCCCCTGTTTTAATGGTTGTTCCCGAGTTTGGGAACTTGTACACGTCGTGACCGCCGCAGTGGCTTGATACATGTCACGAATAACGCTGAGGATTTCCCCATCATTTTTTGTCGGTTGTGCATATCTTTCAACCTTTGTGCAAATACCTGCCATTCGAATCCAGCATGTAGGTGCCGGGAACCACTTTGTTCTGGAACAAAAAATTAACCTTTGTCGTTCCAGCTTATGTTGTGATTGTCTTTCAACCGCTCCAGCAACAATCCCACCCCCCTCAGGAACGTGGCGTGTAAGATCTTCAACATTTCACCTGTAACCCACTGCGGGACTGATGGTAGTACGCCCGGGAACGAAGGCTGTGGGGCAGATACGAGTTATGGAATTGATGGCGGGGATGGTACCGTCGAATGCGTCTTGTACTGTCCCATAAATGGGATGTACGACTGGAGTGCAAGATTGTACTGTTGCACTTTCTCATTATCGCTTAAATCCTGCCGTTATACAGTCTGGCTTATCTCCTCATGGAGCGTGTTCAACGTTCTCACGGTAGCTTGGACCGGGTGGGGATATTGCAGAGTTTGACGAAGACGTGGTTCAACCAACGCCATTTTTATCGTATGGTCCATCTTCGTTCCAAAGGTTCACCCAGTACGGGGGCCTAGCACGGAGTGAGTCAAAAGTGCAAATATGGCCCTCAAGGAACCCGTCGTTCTGTAAGCTCTTTTGCTTCTGTCCTTGGGAGACTTGATTTCGTATCAGGGTCCTGAGATCGGTTTTATACCGCTGCAGCTTAGTCTTCTACGCCGGTGAGAGATGGGTGTTGCCTTTTAAGATGTGTCCGATTTCAAACGACAGCGTACACGGTCGGGTTCCGCCCAAAGCACAATGGTTAGAGTCAACTCGGGAGGGGCTGTCTTCATCATCCGGAGCGTAGGCGCATGCATGCTTGACGCACAACAAACGCTGGAATATCGATAACCCTTCTTCATATACCTTCTGCACGTTGTTCCATATGAGCATATACTCGTGCTGTGAGAACTGGACTGGGTTTTATATGGCACAGAGAGGGGTGCATTATCCTTTCGACATGTACACATGTTTGGGCTTCCCGGGAAATTGCAAGTATAGAGGTTTGAGAGATCGGTCTTGAACAGCATATTGAACGCATTAATGAGTTTCTCTCCCGTTTTGGCCCAGGCCTGTCCCTGCGATCGACGAATCTCATGGGACATTGAAGCTGGGTAATAGGCGTTCACTCCGCTTCAAGGGACAGATTAATCACATCCGATGTGGTGTTAGGGTCCGAGTCGCAGGTCATCCGGTCTACCACGATGGAGACTTCATCTTCGCAGACGTGTAACTCCCACCTCTGGTTGAGAAGTGAATGACGCACACTGCCACTTGCCCTCGTATTTATATGGCACCGTTAATTTTAAATTTACGATTTATAGGTTAGTGTATAGGAGTGCGCATACCGACGAATCCACGCTTTATTTGCTACTGGTGACTTCATAGACACGTGACTTGAAATGTCACAGTGATCCGTCGATTTGGGACTGCTTGGTGCGGATTGTATAGAGTGTATATACACAACCAACCACCCCAATCTTCTTTACACACGGAGAGCTTTACGCAAATACCACGCCCCCCCCCCCCCTCAGATTGAAATCCCGTATGTCCAACATCTCTCCCAGCACTCCTCCTGCGTATCCGAACCTGCACTTTCTCTACTACTCTCCGAGCGCGCATGTGCGTATCAACGGCCAACCACCAGAGTCTTACTCGGCACACCGAAAGCTTTAGCAGGACAAAATGCACGACACATTGGGACCCCGTATGGTCCATAGCTCTTCAAACACTCCTGCGCATCCGAACATGTACTTTCTCTACCACTCCCCGACTGCGCATGTGCGTTTCACCCATCAACCGTTTCAGTCTTATTAGGGGTTGCTTGATGTGGATTGATTGTACACTGTATACACCCCATGTCCAAAGTCCTACAACCCACACCATGTGTGTGAGCTCTAAAAATGCTTCTTGTCTACTACTCTCCGAGTGTCACCGAACCTACACAGATTAGGATACTATACACATCGAGATAGCATCGACCCCAACATGCCCACACCTATGGTTTTGTGTATGTGGGTGTAGGTAGGCACCTGTTACCGAGCGCGCATACGAGCCACTCTGGGTGGGCTCTAGACTAACCATCTCAGCTGGAAATATACAATGGAGTCCCCCGTTCGGTTACGGATAGTCAAATAATCTTTAATACAAGCCTGTTATATACATATGTCATCTGAAAGAGAATGATTGTACCACTACTCTAGGGTAAATGCCATTTATGTTGTCAAAAATTAAGAGCCATGCGATCCCCTTCAAAATTACCTAACATTTTTTTCTGGAAACCCCTTAAAAAGTAGAAAAATTGGTCATATTCGTCCCATTTTCGAGAGAAGTCTGTAACAGCGATTTCATTGAAATACACTGTATCGTTTTCTACGTCGAGCGAGAGGACACTGACCTACCAGTTCTTGTCAAATTTTCTTGCCGTAAACGAGCCATGATTTCCACGCTCACCGAATGGGGCATAAGGGTGCGCTCTAGAGTTATCCAGTTCAGCCGGAAATAAACAATGTGCTCCCCTCTCCGGTCACCAATAATGAAATAATCTTTAAGGCAAACCTGTCATATCCATATATCATCTTAAAGAGAATGCTTGTACCATTACTCCAAGCCAAATGTCATTTATGTAGTAAAAAAGTTAAACCCTTGCAATCTTCTTTAATATCACGACGTTTGTCTTAGAAACCCTTAAAAAGAAGACAAGTTTGTCATATTCGGCCCATTTTTCAAAGAAATCTGTAATAGCGATTTCAATGAAATACACCGTCTCGTCTTCCACGTCGAGCGGCCAGTCTGAAATGGTGAAAAACCAGGAACACTGACGTTGCCGTAAATGATTTTCATGATTTTCACGCTCACCAAAGGGGCATAACTGAGACCATTGAAACGTTACTCATTGACCCCGGCCTGGCTGTAGGCGAGAAATTGAGGAACGTCGTAACCAACTATATCTGCAGAACGTCTTACAACCAGGCGGAATTTTTCTGTCTGACCATGACTGCGTTACGGACTCAAGTCCCTATGAGATGAAGACGTAGAACGCAAAAAATTCATTCAGGATCTCATTAAGTTTCTGTAGCTCAACAGCCAATCTCTTATACTCTGTCATGTGTACATCTAGGACAATTGTATTGTCACGGAAGTACTAGCTGTTCAACTATTATTGCCGAATTCTGGTTTGTACTATAGGTTCAAGCAGTACCTGATGACGTATCCCGGGGATGATGTACCCTCTCCTTTGTCCTCGCCGGTTCCCGATGCAGACTTGACGATGTATGACGAATTCGAGGTGGAATGGAAACCCAAGAGACGCATCAGCAAAGCCAAGACTGTGACTACACTAATCTATTTCGTCTCTGATCTAGCTTGCTATTGCTCTATGAAATCAACGTCCTTCGAGGGTTTTTTGACACAAATCCAGGACCTAAACATGATGGAACGGCCTGATCACACTTGTGAATATTCGAAATGTCTCCGCCCATCTGTATTTGCCATAAATATAACAATTCTTCTTTTGTAACGTGTATAACAAATTGAAGTCAACAAAATGACACATTGTTTGCCCGTTATATTTATAACGCCTTTCAAATAGGCTGTGTTTCTCCCAGTGTTCAACACCATCGGGTTTGTTTGAGATACCCTGATTGTACGTGAAAGTGGGCGAAGGCCAATAAGGCCACACAAGGTCATGACAAGGGTGTGAGCTTAAACATTCGATATATGATTGGGCATGGGATATTTCAAAAGGCCCATTGGTCGCAAAAGTTAGTGAATTAGGACGCCATCCTAATTTGCCTCAAGCAATCCTGATGGCGTTTAAAACAGGGGAAACCAAAACGTCTTGTTATATTATAGATACCATTGATACATGGTAGTTCATTTGTACAGCTCAGTTTGTTATATACGTTAATAAAGGAAACTCAGAAGTCAAAGAGTCGATGTTTCACAGCCGATGCCTAATTGAATAGACAAACTTTAGTGTGTTCTTTTTACACGTGCTTCGCCACTTTTAAACGTTGGATGCAACAGCTTAAAATGTTGCATTTAACACTTAAAGGGGTGAATACAACACTTTCTAAATGCTTTCCCTCCTTCAACCCTTAGATATTAAATCTAACATTTGTGTTTTGAGAGCGTGAAAGTATAAGCTATGATGTGACTTCGTCTTCTCTGTTTCTACAGTATAGACTTTGGAAGAACCTTCTACGCCTTATTAGCAAATTCATCTCTGCCATGAAAAGGCAACTGATTGTCCAGATATTTTGGGTGTATCTCAAACTGGAACTGAAGAAGGACATGGAGAGTAAGTATATTTACCGATATTGTCTTGTTAGTAAGTATATACACCAATATTGTCTTGTTAGTAAGTATATATATACCGATATTGTCTTGTTAGTAAGTATATATATATCGATATTGTCTTGTTAGTAAGTATATATACCGATATTGTCTTGTTGGTAAGTATATACACCAATATTGTCTTGTTAATAAGTATATATATATACCGATATTGTCTTGTTAGTACACTCTCAGAAATATTCAGGGAATAATCCTGAATAGATCAGGCTGCACATCCACAACTCAATTTCAGGGATTTTGCATGAAATCCAGGGATAATTTCCTGAAATTCAGGTATATCATCCCTGAATAAAAGCTAAATTACCTGAATTTTAGAGAATTTTACGTACCTGAATAGGGTCGGAAACTTACTAATCAGGGTGATAAATTTGCCTGAATTTCAGGGAAAATCCTCTCATTCAGGGATCTCTTTTCTGAAATTCAGGAAATTATCCCTGGATTTCAGGTAAAATCCCTGAAATTGAGTTGTGGATGTGCAGCCTGATCTATTCAGGATTATTCCCTGAATATTTCTGAGAGTGTAAGTATATATATACCGATATTGTCTTGTTAGTAAGTATATATACCGATATTGTCTTGTTAGTAAGTATATATACCGATATTGTCTTGTTAGTAAGTATATATACCGATATTGTCTTGTTAGTAAGTATATATACCGATATTGGATGAGTGAGTGAGTGAATATGATTTAACGTCGCTTTCAACTATATTTCAGTCATATCACGACGTTGGGTCCTATTCCTTTTCACACCCGGGAACCACACGGGTGGGGTCCTATTTCTTTTCACACCCGGGAACCCCACAGGTGCCTCAGTTAGTCGCCTCTTACGACAAGCTCTCTGAGAAGCTGAGGTCTATTCTTACCATGTCTGTTAATAAGTATATGTACTGATATTGCCTTGTTAGTATGTATACTGATATTGTCTTGTAAGTATATATATACTGAATTGTTTTGTTGGTAAGTATATATATACTGATATTGTCTTGTTAGTAAATATATATAGCTATACTGTCTTGTTCGAAGTCCTTCGTGGAGTCGCTGTAGAAAGGAGTTCGAAAGTTTGATAACTACAGATTAACTAAAACATTAGATGCGCCACGCATGCGCGCCACACCAGCCCTACTCCAACTCCCATGTCCGATTCTGTTCCAGCTTGTCAGGAAGCTTCCCATGCATACGCATTTCTTACGCCCGCTGTGAATGTCGTCCGTTTGTCCCAGTGTTTTGTTTTAGCAGGATAACATAGCTATTCATCATACAACAATGTAATTTTCTGCATCTCTTCATGCCCATCCGTAAACGGCCTTTTTACATTTTCGGCCCCTTACTTTAAGATTAATTGTATTTTAGTTTCTCTTCCTATTTTTAGACTTTGTATCCGCATCACATAGATCAATGTGATTTTACACATCTCTGTTTATCCACCCGTAGATGACCTGGTTAGATTGTCATTATGTTATATTGAGTTTTAGCATTATTTTTTTAAAAACTGGACTAAGAATATTTTCTTTTGTAAATTTCCGGAATGAAAACAATATGTTTGGATCACATTGTTGTGGTTGTCCAATTGTACTCTTACTCTCACATCAACTTCTTGTGACAGGCGTCGAATTTCACGAGTGTAGCAGAGAATGCATATATATACTGTTCTACTTACCTTTGACCTTGGCATATCATTAAATTACACGAGCCGAAATATCCTTTTGACCTTGCGCGTGCGCACAATACCGGAAACTCCACTGTGTAGGATCAAAAGGTCACCACCGTTAACGAGATTTAATGATATGCAAAGGTCAAGAAGACAGTATATAGCAACGCGTCAGATCCGATATTCAATATTCCGCAGTCGTCCATAACAGAATTTCCGCGTGAATAATCGAAGGACATATTACGTATGACAGCTAGCATCAATTTCAAATGTGTATGAATACAAATATTAAAAACGCAAGATGGTTTTCAGCGATCAACAGTTTTCAATGATGTCAGCAGTACATGATGCTTTTCCTTACATAAAATCATAATCACTGACAATACGCATTCCCCGAAGAAGGCTGAAAATGTCGGAGCTATAGTCTGCGGTTTATCATTTGTCAATTTCACCCCGTTTCATTATGCCTGCTAGGGATGGTTCCATTTTGCCCCGAATAGCATATTTTCAACTTTTGGGTCAGACATAAAAATGGAATGATGCAGTATTTTGTTTATACTTCTAACCTGAAATATTGGTGTGACAGCCACTGGACAAACATTTGTTGTTCTGATACTCGGTATAGAACAATGGTTTCCAGCGTCACGGAATAAGGCATTTATAAGATCAGAAGGCTTCTATTCTATTTGTCTGTCTTAATTTTGTTGCTGTTGTCATCTCCTCAAAATTAAAAACTTATTCTGGCATGCGAGACCAAAGATCATGATTTCACTTATTATAACCAGGTATTGTCAACTCCTTAGAATTAATCCATGAATGTTCCGTTTTTCCCCGTAGTTCCATTTTGCCCCACCTTCCCATACCTGTTTTAGCGCTTTTAACTTCTACCATGATTATTCCAGACAGAAAACGGAGTCAGTTTTGGGTTTTTTGAAACAAATGAAATGAAAGCGAATCTGTTAACACTGAAACAGACGAAGAATGAAACGGATCTTGTCGAAATTGGACTAATCGTAAGGGGGATTGTTCATTAATAAATTTATATGATTTAAGTGTTGCAGAACGGCCGAATATCTTCTTAAAATACTTTTCACTGAGATGAGGTTTCGCAACCACGTGGCCTAGTCGATTTTGTGCGTTTTGGGGGAGAAAACTTTCTGACCCTAGCCAGACAATCCGTCAGAAATTATCCATCGTTTGGTTGGAGGGCGAGAGGAAGCTTCGACTGGATTAGACCTACTCAAAAACGTATGACCGGCGTTACTAGAAATCACCTAATCATGCTTATACCGCCATTTTTTATTTTTTTTTTTACCATGGCAAAGGTCGAATGCGTACACAATATTGTAATAATAAATGGTATTATGCCTACTGGGATCGTTGTATGTATACCGTGTAGCTCCTAACTCATTCACCATCCTACACACGTTTCCCAGATTACATAGAGGCCTAGAAAATCTCCAGATAAGCTCCGACTTGTTCAGACTTGTTAAGGGAATGCGTATATACCGTCTGTTTGATCTTTGACCTTTGCATGTCATTAAATCACGTGATCAGAAATGACCTTTGACCCTGCGTAATGGATTTTCCGGTGTTGTGCGCATGTGTAGGGTCAAAAGGTCACTTCCGGTCACGTCCGGTTAAGGAGATACAAACTTCAATAAGACAATATTTATGTATTCTCTGCTACTCCCGGCACGAAAAGATGAGATCGGGGAGTGTCTCACATTTTTCACCGTAAAACTTCTTCGTCTTCGAATGGTTCACACTGCATACACGCCTCCTGAAGCGTTTAAGACAAAGTAACAACAAAATCCGTTTGTCACTGCCTAAAACCATCTGAATTTGTCACAAATTTGTGACAGTCACAACGAAATAACTTGAAGACCAGACTTTAGATTTGGAGGGTAACTGTAAAACTATAACCCGCAAAAACTAAAACGGCTTAGTGGTATTTGGAATAACTATGCACAGCCGGAAAAATTGTGTTGGCCCAACTGTTGAGGGCTGGACAACACCATAAAGTGGTGTTGAGAAAGTTTGTTGACCAATGTGATCACTAAAAAATGGCGTTGAGGCCAGTTCAACACGGAATAATAGTGTTGGTCAACATCAGCAAAGAGTTTTGAAAATTGCTATTTTGGTGATATGTGCTAATACTGGTTCAACACCAATTAATGATGTTGGCCAACACCAATGAAGGCTGTTGGAAACATATGGTGCAGGTCTAAATTCAACACCATTTATTGATGTACACCATCTGGCTGTGAGGAGTTTTTGAGTAGAGCGCGAATGTCCTCGCGACACTTCTATTGGATGCAGTTACCAATCCGAAGGACGCCCGAACCGAACTATTTGTGAGAAACACTTCTCTTGTTATTTTTGTTGTTGTTTATTTATTTATTTATTTATTTTTTTTTTTTTTTTTCAGAAAGAGGCAATCCCCAAGCTGAAATCAAGGTTGTCTTACAAAACAGACTGATCGTGATGAACAAGCTCCCGCAAGATCTGTTGTTGTGGGTAGAAGTTACAAAGTATGTTGACCAACTGTATTTTACGAAGAGCTGTTGTACTTGTTAGTTGAAAAAAGATGCAAATCGCACGTCTCATTTCTTCGTTTTGCCATTTACTGAGCTCTATCGGTATTGGATATATTTTTGAAGAAATTCCGTAAAAGCGCGAATGATTGAATATCTCCAAATCCCTCAAATATTGGTATTTCTAACGATGATATGCCTCTGTAACTTTTTGATATCATGCCGTAGGATAGGCACGCACAATCTACCGGTGAAGCCGTGAACTGAAACTTCGGCGATCCACACGGTACAATAAAGAAATGAAAATGAGGAAGTGCACCGATGGTGTTGTCGTAATGTCGATACTCCGGGGATCATTGAGTTTGTTCGTAGGCTACAAATTTGATGCTGATCTGGGAAAGAACCTGGGCAAAAACCGCTCACAACCATTATGGACAGTCTCAATCAGGGTAAATGCTGCAAAATTTGAAATAGAAATGATTTATTGAGTGATCATGGCCTTTGAGTGAAATGATGAATATTACTTCTTATCTCAGGTATAAGGAAATGGCCGATAGTGCCATGAGATCTTCTTGTCGGTTCACGAGCAAAGTGGACGAAGAAAATCTCAGACTGAAAGCCACCGCTATAGTGGACTGTTTCTTCAATTCGGAGATCCTACCACGAGTTCAGGTAAAACATGCACATGTATGATTGGTCAGATTTTCTGATTGGGCTCTCAGATTAACCTTCTTCGCTTTACCAACACACGTGACCAAAGTCATCCTACTTCAATTCACCAACACCCGTGACCAATGTCATCCTCCTTCACCTTACCAACACCCGTGATCAACGTCATCTTCCTTTATCTTATCAACACGTGTGATCAATGTCATCCTCCTTCACCTTACCAACACCCGTGACCAAAGTCATCCCCCTTCACCTTATCAACACCCGAGACCAAAGTCATCCTCCTTCACATTACCAACACCCATGGTCAATGTCATCCTCCATCACCTTACCAACACGAATGACCAAAAGACATTCTCGGTCACTTTACCAACACCTATGATCAATGTCATCATCCATCACATTACCAACACCCGTAACCAAAGTCATCCTCCTTCAGCTGACCAACAACCCATACCAAAGTCATCCTCCTTCACCTTACCAACACCCGATACCAAAGTCATTCCCCTTCACATTACCAACACCCATGGTCAATGTCATCCTCCATCACCTTACAAACACCCGTGACCAAAGTCATCCTCCTTCACCTTAACAACACCAGTGACCAAAAGTCATCCTCGGTCACTTTACCAACACCCTTGATCAATGTCATCCTCCTTCACATTACCAACACCTGTGATCCTCCTTCACATTACCAACTCCTGTGATCAATGTCATCGTCGTTCACCTTAACAACACCCAAGACCAAAGTCATCCTTTTCACTTTACCAACTCCCATGGTCAATGTCATCTTCCATCTGCTTACAAACACCCGTGACCAAAGTCATTCTCCTTCACTTTACCAACATCCATGATCAATGTCATCGTCCTTCACCTTACCAACACCCGAGAACAAAGCCATCCTCCTTCACTTTACCAATTTCCATGGTCAATGTCATCTTCCGTCACCTTACCAACACCCGAGACCAAAGTCATCCTCCTTTAGTTTACCAACACCCGTGATCAAAGCCGTCATCCTTCACCTTACCAACAACCGCGACCAATGTCATCCTCCTTCGCCTTACCAACACCCTTGATCAATGTCATCCTCCTTTACCTTACCAACACCCTTGACCAAAGACATTCTCTTTCACCTTACCAACATCCGTGACCAATGTCATCCTCCTTCACTTTACCAAGACCCGTGACCAAAGTCATCCTTCTTCACTTTGAAAACACTCAAGATAAATGTCATCCTCCTTCACCTTACCGATATCCATGATCAATGTCATCTTCTTTCACCTTATCAACACCCGAGACCAAAGTCACCCTCCTTCACCTTACCAACACCCATGATAAATGTCATCCTCCTTCGCCTCACAAATATCCGTGGCCAAAGCCATCCTCCTTCACCTTACCAACACCCGTGACCAGTCATCCTCCTTCACTTTACAAACACCGGTGACCAATGTCATCCTCCTTCACCTCACAAATATCCGTGGCCAAAATCGTCATCCTTCACCTTACCAACAACGGTGACCAAAGTCACCCTCCTTCACTTTACCAACACCCGTGACCAAACTCATCCTCCTTCACCTTGCCGATATCCATGATCAATGTCATCTTCTTTCACCTTACCAACACCCGAGACCAAAGCCATCCTCCTTCACCTTCCCATCACTCATGACCAATGTCATCTTCCTTGACTTTATCAACATCCATGATCAATGTCATCCTCCTTCACACCAACACCCGAGACCAAAGTCATCCTTCTTCACTTTACCAACTCCCATGGTTTGTCATCTTCCATCTCCTTACAAACACCCGTGACCAAAGCCAGTCTCCTTCACTTTACCAACACCCATGATCAATGCCATCCTCCTTCACATTACCAACACCTGTGATCCTCCGTCACATTACCAACACCTGTGATCAATATCATCGTCCTTCACCTGACCAACACCCGTGACCAAAGTCATCCTCCTTCAACTTACCAACACCCAAGACAAAAGTCAGCCTTCTTCACTTCATCAACTCCCATGGTCAATGTCATCTTCCATCTCCTTACAAACACCCGTGACCAAAGTCATTCTCCTTCACTATACCAACACCCATGATCAATGTCAAATTCCTTCACATTACAAACACTTGTGATCTATGTCATCCTACTTCACCTTACAAACACCTGTGATCAATGTCATCGTCCTTCACCTTACCAACACCCGTGATCAAAGTCGTCATCCTTCAGCTTACCAACACCCGAGACCAAAGTCATCCTCTTTCACTTTACCAGCATCCATGGCCAATGTCATCCTCCATCACCTTACAAACACCCGTGACCAAAGTAATCCTCCGTCACCTTACAGACACCCGTGACCAAAGTCATCCTCCATCACCTTACAAACACCCGTGACCAAAGTAATCCTCCATCACCTTACAGACACCCGTGACCAAAGTAATCCTCTATCACCTTACATACACCCGTGACTAAAGTAATCCTCCTTCGCCTTACCAGCAGCCGTGGTCAAGGTTATCCTCCTTCATTTCACCACCACCCATGATCAATATCATCGTCCTTCACCTTACCAACACCCGTGACCAATGTCATCCTCCTTCACCTCAGAAACACCCATGATAAATGTCATTCTCTTTCACCTTAAAAACACCTGCGACCAACGTCATCGTCCTCCACGGTACCAACACCGGTGACCAAATTCATCCTCCTTCACTTTACCAACACCCGTGACCAAAGTCATCCTCCTTCACCTTACCAATCCCCGTGACTAAGGTCATCCTCCTTCACTTTATACCAACACCATTGATCATTGCTATCCTTCTTCACCTTTCCAACACCCATCATCAATGTCATCGTTCTTCACCTTACCAGTACTCGAGACAAACGACATCCTCCTTCACTTTACCAACACCCTTGATCAATGTCATCCTCTTTGACTTTTTCAACACCCATGATCAATGTCATCCTCCTTGAATTTATGAACACCCATGATCAATGTCATCCTTCACCCTACCAACACCTCTGACCAAAGTCATCCTCTTTCACTTTACCAACACCCGTGGTCATTGGTATCCTTCTTCACCTTACCAACACCCTTCACCAAAGACATTCTCATTCACCTTACCAACACCCTTGACCAAAGACATTCTCTTTCACCTTACCAACACCCTTGACCAAAGACATTGTCTTTCACCTTACCAACACCCGTGACCAATGTCATCCTCCTTGGCTTTATCAACACCCATGATCAATGTCATCCTCCTTGACTTTATCAACACCCATGATCAATGTCATCCTCCTTCACCTTACCAACACCTGTGACCAAAGTCATCTTCCTTCACCTTACCAGCAACCGAGACCAAAGATACACTTCTTCACTTCACCAACACCCTTGATCAATGTCATCCTCCTTCACCTTACCAACACCGGTGACCAATGCCATCCTGCTTCACCTTACCAACACCCGAGACCAAAGACATTCTCCTTCACCTTACCAACACCCGTGACCAAAGACGTCCTCCTTAACATTACAAACACCCGTGACCAAAGACATCCTCCTTAATTTTACCAACACCCGTGACCAAAGTCATCCTCCTTCACTTTACCAGCACCCTTGATCATTGTTATCCTCCTTCACTTTACCAGCACCCATGATCGATGTCATCCTCCTTCATCTTACCAACACCCGAGACCCAAGACACCCTCCTTAACTTTACCAACACCCGTGACCAAAGACATCCTCCTTAACTTTACCAACACCCGTGACCAATGCCATCCTGCTTCACCTTGCCAACACCCGAGACCAAAGACATTCTCCTTCACCTTACCAACACCCGTGACCAAAGACATCCTCCTCAACTTTAACAACACCCGTGACCAAAGTCATCCTCCTTCACTTTACCAACACTCGTGACCAAAGTCATCCTCCTTCACTTTACCAACACCCTTGATCATTGTTATCCTCCTGCACTTTACCAGCACCCATGATCGGTGTCATCCTGCTTCATCTTACCAACACCCGAGACCAAAGAAATCTTCCTTAACTTTACCAACACCCGTGACCAAAGACATCCTCCTTAACTTTACCAACACCCGTGACCAAAGTCATCCACCTTCACTTTACCAACACCCGTGACCAAAGTCATCCTCCTTCACCTTACCAACACCCATGATGAATGTCATCTTCTTTCACCTTATCAACACACGTGAACAAAGTCATCCTCCTTCACTTTACCAACACCCGTGACCAAAGTCATCCTCCTTCACTTTACCAACACCCTTGATCACTGTCATCCTCCTTCACCTTACCAACACCCGCGACCATTGTTATCCTCCTTCACCTTACCAACACCCGAGACCAAAGTCATCCTCCTTCACCTCACCAACACCCGAGATCAAAGATATCCTCCTTCACTTTACCAACATCCGCGACCATTGTTATCTTCCTTCACCTTACCAACACCCGCGACCAATGTCATCCTCCTTCACCTTACCAACACCCTTGACCAAAGACATTCTCCTTCACCTTACCAACACCCGTGATCAATGTCATCCTCCTTCACCTTACCAACACCCTTGACCAAAGACATTCTCTTTCACCTTACCAACACCCTTGACCAAAGATATTCTCTTTCACCTTACCAACATCCTTGATCAATGTCATCCTCCTTCACCTTACCAATACCCTTGACCCAAGACATTCTCTTTCACCTTACCAACACCTGTGACCAATGTCATTCTCCTTCACCTTACCAATACCCTTGACCAAAGACATTCTCTTTCACCTTACCAACACCTGTGACCAATGTCATCCTCATTCACCTTACCAACACCTGTGACTATTGCTATTCTCCTTCATCTTACCAACCCGATCTTATTCTCGTGGATTACTATTCTCTAGCAAAGTACCCGGGCTACGTACTTGAAGTATGGTTATTTTCGTATGCTACTTAACGCAATTTACCTCAACTACTGTACCAGAAGGCCCATCTCATTCAATAAATACTGTATTATACGTATGATTCAGAGATAATCATAGCTGCCTGGGGGCATTTCCATCACTACTATCGGCATGGTAATCCAATGTAAAGTTGTTCAACGCTGTAATTCGAATCAGCCACACCTAAAATGCCCAACCACTGCTTTCCCCACAGGCAAACGTAGCTCCGGATACGGCAAACTATGTGACCAATACGCTACTTAACAGGGGTCCAACTAGAGGAATATTCCACGAATCGGCGGTCTCGCTGTTTCCTGTGCTGTATCATTACTACAAGGCGTAAGTATGACAACATCAACGTATTATATGCTCTGAAAGCTTTGTGGTCCACTGATTAATTTGACATGATACAGAATGAGTGTGACTCCGAAAATATTAGGGAAAAGCTAATCGCTATAATATTTTCGGAGTCACTCTCTCCCTGCATAACATGTTCTGTATGCGCAGAAAAAACATGACCCAATTTGCGTTCCCTTTGAATGTTCCACTTGGACGTCATATAGCTTTATGGGACTATTTTCGCTTTTATTTCGAACCCAGTCCAATGTTACATCACGATAACCAATGTCGAAACATAATACATGTATTCTGAAGAAACAAACCAACATAAAGAGCAATGAATAGTGATGTCGTTTATTCATTGTGTTTGTGCTATAATAAATGTATTGTTGCTTCCACAACTTGTACGTTACAGTTTTTAATACCGAATTTTCCTCTCCTAGTTTCCTCACTGATTGGAACGCAGCAGGCATGACCACCACCGAACTCGGCGAGTTGTATAAACGGGTCGTAGTGGAGTTGAAGGGTAACATCAAATTTGATTCTCCACATGGTAGTGCAGTTTTCCCGAGTTATCATCACCTACTGCCCGACCAGTTTCAGAGAGTTCAAGGACCAAGAGGTTTGTAGTCAGTCTGATTTGAATTTTAATATATACACCTTATAAAAGGGAGACTGATTGTGCTTAACTGGTAAAAAAATAATTGTCTTCGAAAAAATTCGTTGTCCATTTTCCAGTCAAGGGACAAAGGAGAACACTAGTCCGTTTGGGTACAATGTCAGTGAGTATCAACGGGAGGTTTTCACTTATATAAAGGTCTGAACATTACATTTTGCATGATAGTTCAATTGCACTTGTTCAAGTTACTTTCTCTACATGCTTTTCATCTTGTGAAACATTGAGAAGATATGTTGATTAGCTCGTACGCGCTCGCGCACTTGGAGCAATGCGTTCGTGTGGCGTCAGTATTGAAATGCCGCCATCGCCACGATGTCACAATATCACGTTACAATGAAAATGTATTAATTTTGTTGCCACAAGTGTAAAACTTGAAGTCCCAATGTCCTTTGAGCTTCTATCGAATGCCACTAGAGAGTACAATTTATTGAGGAACGGACTGATCGTCCATAATTTTCCTTGGCCTAAGCAGTATTTTATTTCTTTCAAATGAGATGTATTGGCGAAAAGGCTGAGCCATGTATTGACTCCCCTCCATGATGCTTCTCCATAATTATCCTTATCAGGAGATGAACACGTGAGAATCAACTTCACCATTGCCCATGGAATCAGGATTATCATACCTACAGAAGGAGGCCCGAAAACACGCACACTCAATTCAGCGGGGATTCGAACATCCAAGTACGAACTTCAGAGTGGAGAAAGTACAAGAGCTTTCAGTAAGATGAAAGGTGGCAACAAAGGGCCCAAGGATATTCATGGCAACGTGAGTCGGCCTAGGGGTAGTCGGGGCAGCTTCTCTCACCAACTGCCACTTGAAGGGTTCGGTAAACAGCCACGGATATCCATGGCGCGGATAACTCCCCTTCAAGAAATCGTTGCGTCTCCAGAGAAGTCCGCCTCTTAACTGTACTTTTTGGAATCGAATTTTGTTGAAAATATGTATTGTCAAAAAGTTTAGTTCAGCAATGCTATTGTTGAACAATGCTATTATTCTGTGCATAATCCAATTGTATATGAGACCGATGCTATTTTCCGACGTGATATTCTAATTCTTGCCCGGCTGTGGTCAATATGTGATTATCGGAAGACCTATGCATTTGTCGCCGAAAATTGGCTATAATAAAACAAAGTGTTCAAATTACTTCATCTGTATGTTGTTATTTTTTCGGGGTACGGACAGTTCCCCACTCGGACAATTCCCCACTGGACAGTTCCCCACTCGGACAGTTCCTCACTTGACAGTTCCCCACTCGGATAATTGCCAACTGGACAGTTCCCGACTAGTACAATTTCTCACTTGGACATTTCCCCACTCGGAAAGTTCCCCACTCCATCTTTAATCCAGAATATAGAAATGTCATTTACAATAGAAAGAGACCACACACGTACACTTACAGAATACCATAATGGCCCACTTTCACTTTATGTGGCAAACAAAGAGAGCCTGTCTGTACTATATTTTCCCAGTATTCAAAGAAGATGGCAGATTGTTTGACTACTGGGAAATATTTTACATATGAAATATCCCAGTGTGGAGCGGTTTAACGAAACTCAAAATAAATAGCTAAGAGAATACACTATGTATCGCACTGCAATAGTCGCTTTTTTGTATTACATATGTATAAAATTACGTGAGATATAACTGGTTAATTTAAGGCGAAAAGAAATGTTCTTAATGAAGTGGAAGTGGGCCATTGCCTCACTTTTCAATCATCATTCATGGAAAAAAATGAATGTTGCCGTATGTACTATTGAAGGCATTTCATACATGTTTGTTTTGCAAACATTAAATACACTTGTTACAAGGCTCAAAAAGAAATATCAAATTTTCATTCACCATGTAAACTACATTGTCGTTAAACATCTAAGATACAATAATGAACAGTATGAATATTCTTGGTTTATTTTCTTCGAAAAATAATGTGGGTTAAAGTCGAAGTGAGGAATTGTCCGAGTGGGGGTACTCTCCAGCGAGGAACTGTTCTAGACCCGTTATTTTCTTCAGTATTGCACGCAGCCTATACCACATTAAAAGCCTAACACGATCGTAAAATAACTTTATGATGGTCGTTCTGGGCGTCAAGATTCTAAGCATAGCCCGATCCACAGATTGTCCGGTAACTGCGCGGTAAGGATCAGCTGGTTGTTCCATTGCTAATTTTCGGTTAGAACTATTGATGGCTTGATGGTGATATTCACACATAATGCTCTCAAGGGATCGCACACACTATACAATATTCTCTCTGTCAAGTAGCAACTACATGTATATTGAAACTGAAGCATTTTCAAGTCTAAATGTTAATCTGCTGAGCAACAAATATGCTGATAATAATGTACATGTATGTACAGGTCCACTTGTGGGTGTTGAGGTCTTAGAAGACACGGCAGCAAACTTCGGGAAACAAGTATTTTCCTACGAAGTAGGCTACAGATCGCAAATTGTCCGGTAATGAGTGAGTCAGTCAGTCCATCCGAATCCTTTCGTCGGCAAAATAAGGAGAACCGTTGACATTATAACCTTGATTTTTGGCATGAACGAGCATTAGGGCATTGTTACCAGCTAGTTCTGATCTGAAATAATTCTGATTAAAATTAGATTTATAATTAACACTTCAGTATATTGTTATAGATCATACGGAGAAAAGTCCGATCATTTAAGCGAGGGAAACATGACACCATGGAATTTGGGAACAGCCCTGGCATGCCTGGTGCTCTCTCGCTGTTGAATTCAACCGCAAGATCTGATACAGCTGAGCGAACTATTTATAGACGGAGGCTGGTGAAACCCAGTATTAATGCGTTTAACTCCGAGTCTATTCAACTGCTTGATGTACCAGGGCCGGATCACTAAATGACCAGAACATTCACCAAAATACTTTCATTTTTTGTGGCACGAACACATCGATGTAAATATATAAATACCCAGAATATAATCTTGCTCAATCTCACAAAAGGCATGTTATAAAGAGAACCTATGGCTGTTATGGAAGGTTGTACATGTACCATGTTATGATGAAACGTACCGTAGGGGAGGGTCACATCATATCTCAATGAAAATGCGATCGAGTCCTAATGCCTACTCTACTTCGTAGGTCCTGTGACGTTAGTCACACTGTTCATGTTATATAACTAGTGGAGCAAATAAAACGAAGCAGATGATATAGTATATACCAGTTTTAGGTTTCATCACCTGAGTCGGAAGCTGTCCAGAGCAAGGTTGTAGCCCCCGTAATCAGCAACAAGAGTCCCAGGTGATGCAGCTTACTACTTATAGGAAACTTTTGAAAAACATTAGAGCCGCTATATTATTTCTCTCTGTTGAAGCATGAATTAGAGAGAAATGCTTTCTCCGGTTGGTGTGATGTGTTTATGTAACCAATTGTTTTGTTTAACAATTGGACTTGTTGGAATATGTTGGAATTGGAATATGTATTAAATTAAGGAGTTGTGATGAAGTTTTTATTCAGCACGACTGACTGGGAACGTGCTGGTAAATTTTTAACAAAATTAATATGTGCATATGATATGTTCATGGCAATAATATTTGATGGTTATACATCGATGGAGAATATTAGTTTAGGTTTTTGTGTACGGTCCCAGCAGTACTACCAAATATGGAGTTATGTGTTGATTATTGATGGAGCCGGGTACCAGAGACAGATGATGCTAGAGTCAATTCCGTTAGCCCTTATCTACGTACCCAAGAGAAAAGTTGTGCTGATGCGGACGTGTCATATGCCAACGATCGAGAATCTATTGCAGTTTGATTATGTTAATCAAATTCCATTGCAACTGTATCTGACCCAGTGTCACAAACTAATCTGTGATCCCCGGATTTCAGAATGGAATAAACCAACAACACTAACATACTGCAGAAAAATTGTATTCAGTATAACAAATCATAGTCGACCTATGAATACGACTAATAACGCAGCAGTCGATCTATAAATACGACCCATGATCCAACATTAATCAAATACTTTGCGGACTACCGTATTTCAGAAATTCACACCAGTAGAAGTTCTGCATTTATTGCGTGCGTTTACGTTCAACGTCTGTAGTATTGATCTTGACCTTGAAATCCATAGAATCTACATTAGCGTTATTCAAAGTCCACTGTTCCGCAATATTGATATTCCAGAAATACACGAATAATAATACTTCAACGTGAGCGGCATGAAATCACGCACAAATTAATTCATTGCCTTGCTCACACCACGCGAACACAACACATTTCAATCACATACCTGTGTTCCAGTTCTAGTAACTGCAGTACCAAATGCACCTCCTGCATCCGCGTCACACACGGGTGTAAATGTAGCCACCGAGCTTAGTTTATCAGGATAAACACCATCACCGTCTTGATCCTTTTTCAGCATGATTTGCTATAATACCATCAGGACATGGATTTCCTCTAGATACACAGTCGAATTCCACGGCACACCGCACGCAGCTGGCTCTTAAGTGGCATGGATATCCACCTTCACTGGATTTGAAGGAAACTACAGATAGCCCTACAGGCACATCTTATTTAGATCTCTACCTCTATAAAAATGAAGCGGGCATTCTCTCTCGTCGACTTTATGACAAAAGAGATGATTACAATTTCGACATCGTAAACTATCCCTTTCTGGATAGTAATATTCCAGTGGGACCTGCATATGGCGTATGCATATCTCGCTTAGTAGCATTTGCTAGATCCTGTGTTAGATGTGATGATTTTAATCAACGTCACAAAACATTGTTGCAGAAACTTATAAAACAGGGCTATTTCACCAAGCGCCTCCACTCAAAGTTTCTCAAATTTGGCGATACATATCGCGTGCTGATAGCAAAATACGAACGTAGCGTGCAAGATCTATGGCGCTACGTTTTGTAACTTGTGTCTAATTCCGCTTAACCCGGGGCTAGGGGCCGTATGAACCCATGTACTTCAAGATCCTCATGGTACTCATATGAACAGTCACAATCAAAGCGTGACTGAGATACATCTTTTTTTTAGATGACGACTCTATAGCGAATATTATGGATTAAGAATACTGATCAGCGATACGGATTTGATATTTCTGGAACATCATGATGTCTTGCCGGCATCATTGAAAACTGTTGACCGCTTCTCTCTTGCGGGAAACAAGCCTATGTTTATGTATACTTTTGTCTTTTTGAATTTGGTGCTAATACTGTTATATGGAAATGGAATAGGTCTTTGGATTATGGACGCGGATATTCTCTAATGGACGACGGCTGGATTATGAATGACGGACTAGACGCTTGTAATGTAAGACGAAGTAAGGTGAATTTACAGGAGCTCCAGTAGTGGTAAATGGGGAAGTGGTCGGCCATTGTTCATCCGCAAACATGTCATGTCACGTTGAAAAGCGGGTATCTCACCTTACATGAACTATATCACTGCTAAGCCGTCACAAAGAGCACTGCCTTCACACACACTGCCTGGAATCGCACATTCCAGAGGTGTAATAGTCGGTCGAATCCAAACAATTCAACTCATATTTAAACTCGACCATTCGTACATTTGACAACTTGTGAGAACATTCACCCATTTCGCGTGTACAAGCACAAGAATACGAATTATACAGTAGCAACCACTTCCACATGCTCAAGCTCTCGTTCATCCATATTATTTAAACAAGTTTATCGATCCTGATCTGAATACCCGGGACCAATGTACAACATAACAATACATCACGTCATATAAAACGCCACAAATTTAGCAAATACCAATGTTTCAACACGGATAATGAACTCTTCATATTTAACCGACATCAAAGCTTCATCCAGAATAATCAATTCGTCACATTACCTCCCCCATCAAGAGCAAAATAAATATTATAAATACACATATTTTTTGTTCTATTCCTAGTTGCTGAGGTTTATGAAATTATAACGCTAGTCTGGAAAGTGCATCGGCACATTCATTATCTTTCCCTTTAATGTGTACAATCTCATATTCATATTCTTGTAGGAGTAAACTCCAAATTGCTATCTTTCAATTTCTGTAACCATTGCAGTGGTGAATGATCAGTTTTAATAAAAAAAAATCCACCATTCAAATAGGCATATGATTTTTTAATAGCCCAAACAATGGCTATGATTCCTTTTCCTTTGATCGCATATTTGCATTCTCTCCGTAACATCTTTTGCTCAAGAAGATAATTGGGTGGCGGACTTCTTCGAACTTTTAAACCAATACTGCTTCCAGCCCCAAACGACATGACCACAAACTGAAAATGGCCCATCGGCATGAGAAATTACAAGCGTCTGGTCCGTCATTCATAATTCAGCCGTCGTCCATTAGAGAATATCCGCGTCCATAATCTAAAGACATATTCCATACAACAGCATTAGCACCAAATTCAAAAAGACAATCATAGTATACATAAACATAGGCTTGTTTCCTGCAAGAGAGAAGCGGTCATTTTCAATGATGCCGGCAAGACATCATGATGTTCCAAAAATATCAAATCCGTATCGCTGATCAGTATTCTTAATCCATAATATTCGTTGTAAAGTCGTCATCTAAAGAATGATGAATCTCAGTCACGCTTTGATTGTGACTGTTCATATGAGTACCATGAGGATCTTGAAGTACATGGGTTCATACGGCCCCTAGCCCCGGGTTAAGCGGAATTAGACACAAGTTGCGAAAGCTGACCTTTCCTTTGCATCTTCCGTTAAAGGTATCTACCCTTTATTCAGTCTGAGCTTCGTTATATACACACTTTTGCCTAATTTGCACTTGATATCTTCAATCGAAGGCATAGGTTGGGGATCAAATATAGTGGTTATGTTTAATTTCCAGTAATCTACGCATATGCGTATTGTATTGTCTTTCTTCGTAATTAAAACAAAATTTTCGCTTCCCATGGACTGTTTGAAGTCTCCACTAACCCAGCTTCTATCATCTCACCTATCTCTTTTGTCACAATAGGTCTCATTGCATAAGGCAAATTATATGGCTTCCAAAAAGATGACCGCTGACTGTTTTCACAGAATGTGAAAAATGCCGTGTTAAATGCCGTCACATTTGTGTTAAATGCCGTCATTTTCATCTGACGACGATACAGCTCTCCAATCCCCAGTGTACGAGTTGTCACAGCGAAACAGCTCACCAATTACCAATATACGAGTTGTCGGAGCATTTCCATCATAGCTCTTTAGATTTGTATCTAATACCGCTTATGCCGGTGCTAGGGGCCGTGTGGTCATGTCACCCAAGTTGCCGCATGAACAGGTACAATAAAAGCGTACCTGAGATACAACACATATCACGAATCGTTAGATTCTTGGTATGTGCTTTAGAATAGGTTAACCAGAAGACTATACTGTGAAGTCATGTGGCTCTGTCAGTATGTCGGCACCTCTTCCCACTTCCCTTATATGTGCTGTAATTACAACACTAGTTCGACCTGGTACATCTGTGAAGACATCAGCATACTGAGTCAATAACGGTTTCAACTTATCGCATTCTAACAATTCTTCTGATATCTGCACATTTTATATGGTTTCCTTTGGAACTAACAAGAACTAATTAACTTTCATATCAGCCTGAGCATATTCTACTATCAAACTACTATCATTCTTGTCTGAGCCTTCTACTTGACACGAGTTGATTAAGTTGAATCTACCCTCAACTCGACTTGCGCAGTGCAGCTGACCGCTGTCAAACCATTTCTTCGACATATTGGCATAAAACACTTTAGTTTTACCCTCCGATAGCTCGATCTCATAATTTATATCAGATATCTTTCTGACTACCTAATAAGGGTATTTCCATTCTACCTGTAGATTATTACCTTCTTTAGTCAATAGCAGCCGAGATTTATCCCCTACCACCATTTTCCTGCACTTACTACCTCCATCAAAGTATTTCTTTTCTCTCTTCAGACTGATGTTCTTGAGCTAACTGTGTCATTTCTTTCAATCTTTCCTTCATCTCCGATGCATAACTAACCGCGAATTGATCTGCACAATTATCAGATTTACTTTTCCTTTAGAATGTATATCGGATCCGTCCTCCCATATAAGAGCTCGGAGGAAAGAACACAGTAGATTCCTCTCTACATTGTATAAGTAAGTATTAAACATGTCAATATCAGTCCTAATCTTGTGGCTTTGGGCTGCATATTTCTTTAACATGTGCTTAAGAGTAACATTGAACCTTTCAACGAGCCCGTTCGGGTGACAAGTGTGGTGGGCATCTGTTTCACTCTGAGCAGTCGAGTGACCTTTTTCATGACACTCGACATGGAGTTACTACACCGATCATGTTTAATTTGCTGTGGTATTCCCACTCTGCTAAACATTTCTACCAAGCCTTCTGCTACTCTGTCAGTATCAATAGTTGACAACGCATTAGCACCCGGATATTTTGTTACGTAATCACACAACGTTAACCCTACCTGGTCTGGGGGGGGGGAGGAGGGAGGCAAAATGCCAGACCAAACTTTCTGCGTTATCTCCGGAACGACAAACAATGGAGAGCTGAAACTCCGTGACTTTATAGTTTATTATATTAGGGTCATTTTGAGCCTATTTGCATATTCCCCCGAACTGAGGATCATGGGTGAATTGAAGATGGCGGCCATGTGGGGTACCAGAAAAGTGATTTGTTTTTGTCATATTTCTTCAAAATTTCTGCTTTTCCGCGATAAAAAGTGGGCAAAAACTATTTTATTTCACATCACATTAATATTTGCTAATTTACCATACAGTTTTTGCGGTGAAATTGCATAAATAAAAAAATCGGAAAATCTGACCGAAAAATAGACCAAAAAATGTCGTCTTTGAAAATGACGTCACGGTGACGTCATCAAAGCGACCCTTTGGAATTTTTAACATTTTCTGGTAGAGGTTGACCCAAGGGTATAGTGTGGTAAGTTTCAGCCCCCTGGCTCAAGGTGTAATAAAAATTGGGGTGGCGGGGGCAGGACAGGACAGGTTCCAAAAAGCCCAGGCCAGATAGGGTTAGGATATAACGATTGCCATTTCTGTTTTTTGACAAACGACCTATTATATCTAGCGCCACCATTTTGAATGGCTCGTAAATAACATGTCAAGGTACGAGTGGTTCCTTTTTTACGTCATCCTTTCTAACTGCATGCTAACAATTATGGCACGACCAGCAAAGTCAGCCACACCTCTATGAATCTTTGACCAGAGAAAAATGTTTTAATATTTTCTCTTTCGTCCTACCAATTTCCATATTGCCAGACTAATATGGCCGACCTATATGACTTAGGTACCACTACCTGTTCGAATAATTTCCCAGTCACACTCTTTTCCGGTTTGAACAACCTCATCTAAAGCCCATCCTTTTCTATATACAAAACACCGGACATCATTGTTCAGGTCTCTTTGTATTAAATCAGTCTTAATTTTATCTAGTGTCAGGGCCAACATTTAGGTCAGGGCCAAGCACTAACTGATATAGGATAACCCAACTTGGATATGCTAACCCATTTGGTGACAATGGAATATCCCATTTGGGATACGTCCACAATTTTACCAGTTTCTTGGCCCACTCGTCAACTACGCATCATGGTGAACACACGTCAGCAACAGCAATACATGGACCATTGACTGACCGTTAGAATTTCGAATTTAGAACTTTGGACCGTAGAAAGTGTCGAGCGACCGAACACCTTTTCGATAACAATCAAATAATCGGTAGAACCCGGACAGGGGTGCTAAACTGCAAAACTAATAATAGTGTCATCACAACAGTGATGCATATCATCCCCATGATGAACCCCCACCCCCCATCCAGTTGGAGCCGACACTATTACCATGACATTGGTCCATCAATGTAACCGATAGATATCGATGCATAACGCTTATTCAAAATCCAGCAGAAAACATTCATCAACAGTGGAATAAGAAAAATTCGTGCATAACACGTCAAATGTTGGGAGGGAGTGTACTCCGACAACATTGACGTCCGTGATAGTAAACAAAATGTGTCCGGCTACAAAGCGTTCAAACGAAAGACAGATCCCTACGATATTTGTCAATCCGGCCACACAGAAAAGGTAGCCTTTGTATAAATGGGGAGCCTGTAGTGGTGAACCCTTGCTCCTTCAGGTTCGTCAGTAAGGTCTTGGATAGTGTTTCTGAAGCATACGGAGTCGAAACCGACAGGCAGTGGACGGTATTGGACTATGATATCGATGTTGCCCCGTACTTATCGGGTAGGTCCACCTTAATATACTTTAGAGACTTGATAGTAGGGAAACCCATGGACGCCAAACGCGTAAATTTAAGGTCTGATTTATGAATCGTATGTCGGTGTGCCCGATTTGATGGGGTTATGTTTGAGACTCTCTTGGATATTAAAATAACTGTTTGCATGGAACAGGCATATGGATATATAGCACCAAACGTATCGATTGTACGTTGGTTCATATATCCACAAGAAAAACTGTGGATTACAAGGTTTCGAAAATGGATTTCTTGAAAACTGCATGATTTCAATATCATGATAAGAATATCTCTGATATCTTTGATACAGTCTCGGCCACAATGGTTGGTGCATTGGTGAAAAATCCAAACTTTGAACGATACGTGAGTATTTCTTTCGACGATTTGTGAATCTACGAAGGATTAGCTGTTCCCAAGAGTTTTGTTCGACAATCTACCTGTATTGGGGCTCGAATAGTGTACCATTTCAGGTGAACCAACACTAATCTATGCAAATTCCTTAGAAAAGCAATGCGAATGAAGAGCAATTTTGCCGTCTGAGGAAGTGAAACTGGTATCGTTTGGAATTAAAAACTGTGTGCGACCACATAGTGGTAATTTAATGCCTTTCTGGTTTGGTCGTTACTTGTTGGCGTAAAACGCCAAGGTATGCTTGTCGCAAAGTTTTGTAACCAGTAAATTAAAAAAATTTGTCTCATTCTATCGCAGAAGTAACTTCAAGTTGCTTTCTGAGAATAGTGTGAACACTCCTTAACATAAATATACGGTCAGGCTGCTCGGATATGTGTTCTCTGGTGTTTGAATCCGGTTATTTAGGAGTCTGGAGTCATACCTCAAACTTTATTTTTCAACAAAATGTCTCTCGGATAGATTAACAACGCTACATATCCTCATGAAAAGAGGGTGAAAGCACAGGCGGCTTGTATGTAAGTCCAATTTAACCAATCATCGTCTTCGTCGATCTCTCGTGTCTGTCCCGTATTGACATTGTCTGGCAGCTGGTCGGTAGTTTCAGCATGTTGTTGTCGAGCTCCGGTTTTCTTCTCAAAAGTGAGGTATGACGTATTGTGCCATGGAGGTGTAAATTCTACCGTAAACACGGAAGACAGTTGCTATAAGAGTTGGCTGATTCAAAGTACCGATCACAATATAGTTCTTTTAATAATCTAATCTTGCCTCTCACCAAAATGCCACTAGGGTGCGTTTCAGGAATGCATACGGGAGGAACATGATTTTTTGCTTTAGGGCAATAATTGACGACTAGTATTCAAGATAGAAAATTTATGCACCTGTACGTCAGAGTTGCATACTGGGAATTTCCTTTAATCCGTTATTTAAAAACAATAGCCCATCATCCAAGCTCCTTAGATTTCAAGGTCATGGAACACTTGTGGACACTTGTTGTTCACACGATACACTTGAAGTGATTTGAAGCTGTATTTCTGAAAAAAATTGACAGTATCCAGATTTCTTTGTAGCAAAACCTGGTGAGTGACTTACCATGACGTTTTACCAATGAATATCGACTAACTACAATGTGGTTGCAAGCATTTCTTAAATTCGAAAAGATCTCCATCGGAAGTATTTTGGAAGGGAATCGCTTTTCATCCGCAGTGACGTTTCCAAAAATTTGCGTATATTAATAATAGTTCGTCTGAAATGGTCCACCATTCGAATTCCAATACAGGTAGATTGTCGACCAAAGCTCATTAAAACAGGTAATCCTTCGAATACTCATGCACAATCGAAAGATAAACACAAGAACCAATCTGATTCACGCTGTCCTGTCAAAGTTTCAATTGTTTTACCAATGCACCAACCATTGTGACCGAGAGTGTAATTTCCACTGAGATAGATGTACGTCAAGAGAGAGGTTTGATATTCCCATCCCCTTTAATAAACGAGAAGAATAGCACATGTCTATGTATGGTGGAACCGGAAACGTAACTTCAAACTTAAGGTCAGATACATGTACGACAATCATTATACAGCCGTTATATACAAAGAAGATAATCGGAAAACCATATCATGCCAATATAACATTTCAAGGTATAGGCTTTCAATTTCATGTAATCACTTTGGGTTACATTACATCCTCATGAATCACTTTAGGTTACATTACATCCTCATGAATCACTTTAGGTTACATTACATCCTCATGAATCACTTTAGGTTACATTACATCCTCATGAATTTGTGCTTCCCTTCTCTCATTCACGTGTTATTGGGGTTTTTATGCGTCAAAAACAAGAGCGCCTGTTCGTGTGCCCTTGAGTGTCATGAGGAGAATTTCCTAAAGCAGTGTACAGGGAAACACCATGGGGAAGTAATATATTTGGAGGCCAATAGAAAGTATGGGAACCTATTATTGTTACCGGACCCTGGCCTTGTAGAAATACATATGATTAAGGACAATTTCAAATTATGCTGGGGCGTTTCTCTGTCTGAAATATCCAATCTCTTAGGAATCACATCTTTGAAAACTTAAAATCGGGGCAAATATTTATGATTGCACCGTATGGTTCAGCGGATGAGCTTCTCCTGCTATACTGCAGGCACGCTCTTACGACTGGGCAAACTCCATGTACTGAGGGATATTTCCAATCGTTTCCAACCGTCATCGATCATAATTATATGTTGATGTACCACGTTTTTTATTAAGTTGTCTGCATTCCTGCATAGATGTGAAATTCGACGCAACAATGCGTCACTCCATCTGTGCAGCAGGCTAGTATTCGTCCCCCCCCCCCCACATTACGGTTTAAATAAAATATTCTATCAGCACCTAGAGTTTAAGACACGATGTGAGATGCCAGCGGACGGACGAAATTAGAGATTTCATCAATGGTCACGAAAGTGTTTCATCTTCTGGAAATGCAAGTGAAGGAGGGAATTTCGTTCTGAAAAAAACTTTAAGTTGTGTATCCCACGAGGCGTTCCATTTGAAACAGATTGACTTCGGAGCTGTGGAATATCTAACAAAGGCGATTATGTTATGTCTGTGATGTGTCCGAAAAGGAATACCTCTTAACACATAATAGGTGTGATATTCTTAATCATTCACAAATCAGACGAAATGTCGAAATGTACAAACAGTATATAATAAAGTTAACATCTGGGATTCTTGTCTTTTGTGTTGGGCAGAAATATTTCATATGACCAGGGTGTCCTTGTGAGGGGGTACAGATCACTCTAAACACCACTTGTGTGCTCAATACACACACCCCATCGCGGAACATCAGACACTTCTCATCTTCTTCTGAGTCCTCGCTGTCATGGCAGATCTTGCACTTACCTTCGAAATCAGATAGAAGAGGACTTGGCTGTCAAGTGTCCCGCGACTGGGCATTGCATATAGCGCTTGATGGTTCAACTGGCACGGTTTGGACGCCTTCAGTGTGCCGCTCTGGAACTATGGTTGGTAAGGTTGCAAGCCCACCGTTGTCAGCAAGGTAGATATCGACGACGTCCTTCATGAATTGCATCTGCGGAAATTGAATGTATATTATGCTATCATTATTAAGAGTTAGCAATATAAGTAACATTATTATGAACTCAAGTGTGACCAGAAGTTGGCAAAGCACTATTGCTTGAGAGTTCTAATATTTTTATTCGAGTGATGCAAAAGAAATGAGAGATGGATACCATCATTCTCTTCATTAGCATATAACGTTGTTTATTTGAATCATTATCTTGAAAAAGGGGACTCGGAAACAAATACCACTCTCTACCTGTGCATATATTTACCATTACTCGAAGACACTATCTATGTGCATGATTTAGACCCTGTTTTCTCGACGACGGGCGGTGGTTCTCTCCGGGTAATCTGGCTTCCTCCACCACCCAAAATGGCTGCCACCATAACCAGAAAGCAAATCCCCCAGCCCCACACAAAAATATCTCAAAAACTGAAAGAAATTCGTCAGTGGGCCAAGTAATCTCTAAATAGTATATACACGGTCAATTCAGATAATAAAATAATAGTTGTTCCGAAAAAATCTATGTATATTCTTTTTGAAAATAGTGTTAAAAACAAGCCATTAGGAGACCTACTGTATTCTACTCGCACTGCAATCGGGAAAGTTGGCAAACCCATCAAAATCATTGAGATTTTAAATAGAGAGACAGTCACACTGGAAAGCATGACCTTGGTATTGCCCACGGGAGGAGAGGGCAATACGAAAACTTCTTAAAGAACGCGATGTATTATTTACCCCTTATATCAGATCCTCACTGCCCCTACGAATCCTCCATCTACACAAACACACACACACACCCACACATACTTCAAACTCGCCTTGCCTGTAAAAGAAGGCAGTTCATACATGTATATTTATAGGTGACAATATCTAAAGCATTTCACGCGTCGCCCTGCAAACTGAATCGATCTTGCATGTTAAATGAGACAATCGATTGAATCACAATGGGAGCGTCTGTAGCACCTCGCGTGCAGACGGTTGGTCAACTTACTAACACAGTTAGACAACAATGCCTTACATCCTCCAGCCGGTAACAAGTACCAGTACAGGTATTGATAAATAACGCTGAATATTATATATATAACATAGAATAGAGCGAATTACTGCATCAGTATTCAAGAATATGCCAGTACGTCTTCCCCCGCCACCTCTACAGCCATGGTTATGCAGTTTCGGTTGTTCGGTGTATCTGCTTTGTTATGGATTATCTATCTCTCCGATCGAGTACCAAGTGGGAAAAGTACTCCCGTGATGTTCAAAGGTAAAGGACAACTTTATCCGTTCCAACTAGTCTTATTTTTTAAGTAAATGTATTTATATCGACTTGTCAGCATATCTTAAAATTATTTTCTCCATATGTCGTCATCAATTAATTCATTTGATTTTATCATCTTTCTATGTGATAAATAAGTAGTGGAGAAATCTAGATGGCCGGAAGAGTACATGGTGCAATATCTGCTTCATTTAGGTGCTTGTGCTGCTAAAGACCGAACAAAAAACTTAATCAAACCCAAAGATAAGCAATCACTGATCAGTCGTCACAACGATTTCAGAAGGAAGATAAAACCATGGGCCGCCGACATGATGAAATTGGTAATGTTCTTTATATCTCGTGAACCAGCAATAATAAATCTGACTTGACTTACATATGCAAACTCATACAGCATTGATTTCAGGATTTTCAAAATTTATTAATTCTTAATAGTCCCCTGGAACGATACTATATTAAAAAAATACTATATTATAGATTCTGTTTGAACTATATTAGGTATGTTATATTCGATAACTTTTGACTCTATGCATCGTGTATTTGTTTCGTTGCAGTTATGGCTGTACACCGATATATAATGAATGAGAACGTATGCTGTGTATAACTCGAAATCCATTGTATCGATTGTAGAATGAATATAAAACATGTATATTATAAAAAAATAACAATAACCTGCCTGAACTACATGTAATTTAATGTGACGCATATAAATTAAACACACATCGATACCTTTTCTGCGTGATATAATTGGTGTTACTCTATCAACATGACGCATGTATGCCCAATTGTTATTACTATTACTTTAGCCAATATATAAATGCTCGTGATACGAAATGTTTTTGTTTTGAAAGGGCGTATATCACCCAAGCCGATTAACAATATATAGTTTATATAAATACTTCATATATATTTATAAAAACGTAAATTGGCGATAGTTGGGTACCAACTTCTTTCTTTCGTACTATCTAGTATTATAATAATCGTCTCATCTGCAGCCTATGCAATGTATATCATAACCGCTCTGTCACTAGTAAGGATTATCTGATTTTCAAATCAACCGCTTACAGTACTGTCGAATTTATTTAATAAAGCAGACTCAGATAACCAGTTTTAACCAATAAGGTTGCACCGTGGTATAACTTCTTGGAGACTTGTTATGTGAAGGCCAACATTTGGTGTCTGTCTCAGATACTGCCCTAAACATAGAACCTGTTAATATTTCAAACATCAGAATAATTTTATCTATCTCAGGAACATTTCCTTCCCAAGATATATAAAATTCGAATAAAAAATTGGGACTGACCTCTGCTTTCAACAACAACAACAACAACAACAACAATAAAAACAACAACACGGAAATGTGACCTGATACTTCACAATTGTGGCTGAAGTATCCACCACGCAAATGAGATATTTATATATATTACGACTTTGTCAAGTGAATTCAATGGCTTCCAAAAACTGCAAATCAAGTAGGCATTGCCAGGCATTCTTTTTTGTATTTCTTGCTTCCTAACCTTGAAAAACAACACTAAATTTGTCCATTCAGATTTTTGGTAAACCTCCGTGCTGCGATCTTATCAACACAATAAACAAAATATAGCATTTTCAGTCTTTCAAGTGAGTTCTGGGGGGAATTCCAGTCACTGAACCTCCCTCGTTTTGATGGTAAACAATGAAGTGCATCCTAAGCATTATAGAAAATATTCTCAATTAGTAATTTGTCATTGTATCTAGTTGAAACATCACAATGAGGTTTTATCCGTTAGGAATTTGCAGATGGGACTTTCCTAACAATAAAATATTTTGAATTTTAGGAATGATATGCTCTGATATGGAGAATTGTTGTGGAATGGAACTAATTTACGCAAAATTGGGATTCGTTTCACAGCGGCACTAACACGTGTTTTCGCAATTAATAGCATTACCACACTCATAATATAAGCTATTTTTGTCTCTATATCTTCCAGACTTGGTCTTTGGAGCTTGCTAAAGCAGCACAGGCCTGGGCAAATAAATGCACATTTCAGCATCATTTTGTATCTGAGTAAGTAACACATACTATAAGACTTATTATACACCTATTTAATTTTCTCTATTATTTTCGTATAATTAATAGTGCTCATTATATATTTCATCATTCATTCAGTTAATAACAGGAACTTTTTAATTCTAGGCCCCAGTAAACTTCAAAACCATAGCCTAACACCTTATGTGAATGATTTTCAGTTGTGGGGGCAACACAGTGGGCCAAAATCTCTTCGGCACCTGGTCTGGGAATGGTCCGCCACCAGTTATGGATGTAAATGCTGCTATGGATAGTTGGCAAGCTGAGAAGAATAATTACAATTTCAACAAAATGTCCTGCTCGGGAGTCTGTAGTGGATTCACACAGGTAAATCGATGGAATCATCAATAATTGGGCATATCTAGTCCACCAATTTCACACTTTGTCAATAACACGAAACCTGTCAACATTTTTAATGGGATGAAATGTGCGTGGAATTGAATTGTCTACGTCTACTGGAATCTAATACGACTACTTACTTCCAAGGATATATATCCACCTTGGGATTTTAACACAAAGATTTCACATTTGACATGTACTAAATATTTCCGTTGGCATCGCACACCGATTAAATACCGATCCCAAAACCGAGAGAAGCAACTTTACTGTATTTGTATCTTCAATAATTCCATATCAAAATTGAAAATAAATATTTGCTATCGCCTGCATCAAATGGAACGAAAACTTTGACCAGCAATTCCGTATGGAGTCGGTTGTCGTTTTAACAAATCTGCACAAAACGCCATTCTCCTCCCCCTCCCGGCCAAAGGACAGGAGCAATTCTACCAATTCTTGGGAAACCGTTGCAAGATTTTTCTTATTTTTTCAAATATTGAATAGGAATTTTGAAAAATTTAAATGGTGTGTATTATAGTTCTCCAAAATACCCTTTTCACTGTTATTGGGTGATACATGTTGTGTGGGTGTTTTTCATTTGAATCACTTCCATCAAACAGCTTGCATGGGCACGAAGTCGGCAGGTAGGATGCGCGGTGGCCAGGTGTCCAAAAATGAAGGTTCCTGGCATCGGCGTCAAGAAAAATGCATATATTGTCGTTTGTAATTACTATCCTCCGTAAGTAGTATTCATATTTTGGTGATTTCTCTATTCATCCATCGTATTCCAGACGACTATCATACATAACTGTCGCAGTTTGTATGATCAGCGTTAGCTATGTGAAGTAGACGTTCACAGGGACAATGATATTCAATCAAAAAAGAAAGTATGTATCAGGTATAACCCAAATACGAGGATAATTGTAGTCATACAAATTGATGAATCTATACACCTTTTCTTGCGTTTACGGGTCATCTTAGTAATATATATGCTGAGCCTCATAGAACGTTATTTTATTAAATCCCCTCTAGTGATCAAATCTGGCTACTACGTTTGGCATAATGAGCTTTTTCCATCAACATAGCCGGATATGCTGTCATATCCGTAGCGCCATGTCTTTACTGCAACCCCAGTAAACATATCTTCACAAATACAACCGATATCAGTGTTTGTCTAGCCCGATATAACATGAAAGAGCGGTTGTAATGTTTCGAAATATTGTATCTGACATTATCGGAGTCTTCTTTCGATCATTTCAACAAATATGATGATCAATTCAGAGGCAATACTGCGGACAAGAAGATATATGCCCGAGGTCCACGCTGCAGCCGATGTCCATCCTATTCTAAATGCGAGAACGACTTATGCGGTAAGATCTACCCTCCTCGTCACAGTATTGCTACAACTTTACATTTCATGTCTATTTTTAATGTTACCATTTTCGCACTTTTTTCATGCCAGACCAAACACAGTATATGCTATTGTGGGGTATCGTATGGAAATAGATATGAAAGTGATGCGTAAACCTTTGCCCATGGCCTAAGTTTTCGGTGCACTTTATTTATGGATCGACCCAGTTCTATCATAGAGCTATCCAAAATAGTTAAGATTTTCTTCATGTAGGCTTGTCCGTAGTAATTCCATTTCCTGAAAATAATCCATTCGTTCGTTTCCTGCAATTTTCCACATCAACAAGTCTCAACTACTTGGTCTGTCAGTGTTTTTAACTTAATTTCGATGGTTGGTGTCGTGTTCATGGTTTATTGCAATTCAATGTATCTAGAGTCCACCCAAAACACATATATTTGTTGGGCAAATGTTGGACCGTCTAGAATGAACTTTCCACGGTGAGCACATTAACCATTTCAAAGTGTAATGCTTCAATATATACCTTTCGCTATAGCAAAAATGTACAAATTAAAAATTCGGGACATTCCGGCTAAAATGAAATTGCATGTGGACTCATAAATTGTAGAATATAGATCATCTGACAAAGTGGTTAGCGAGGCTGTCGTGTGCTATTTGTGTGGTTGATCTAAGCCTAAAGCTTATTCGTCAATATCACGAACGATAAACAACGAATTCGTTTTTATTAACAGTATTGAAGCCGGGTGCCAAAGTTGATGACACCACACAGACCCAGAAAAAGATACAGACTAGTCAAAGCACAAAGGTTCAGCAGACTAAGGCCAATACTCAGGGAAGCACAAAGAAGAAAAGTGCTCCTCTTTGGTTTCAAGGTATATCTTCGCTCTATTCAATCAGACTACGTCCATGTAAATAAATGACGACCAATTTTTCTCTTCCTTAGCTTTCGAGGAATTTGCATTTATTAATTTTGTATTTACATATATGATCAGATACGAGGCCGTATCTCGATTGTAGTTTGCTGGAATTATTTCGAATGTAGGCCTGCTTCCATGTTGGTGACAACAGCTTCATATTTCCCGTAATATTATAGATCTTGTGACAGTATGAACGAGGAGTACATTGTACACTACGGCTGTACATCGAGGAATTCATTGTACACTACGGCTGTATAGCGAGGAGTTCATTGTACACTATGGCTGCGTAGTGAGAAGTTCATTGTACACTACGGCTGCACAGCGATGAGTTCATGGTCCACTACGTCTGCATAGCGAGGAGTTCATTGTACACTACGGCTGCACAGCAAGGAGTTCATTGTACACTATGGCCGCACAGCGAGGAGTTCATTGTACACAACGGCTGCATAACGAGGAGTTCATTGTATACTACGGCTGCACAACGAGGAGTTCATTGTACACTACGGCTGCATAACGAGGAGTTCATTGTACACTACGGCTGCACAGCGAGGAGTTGATTGTACTCTATGGCAGCATAGCGACGAGTTCATTGTACACTACGGCTGAATAGAGAGGAGTTCATTGTATACTACGGCTGCATAGCAAGGAGTTCATTGTACACTACGGCTGAATAGCGAGGAGTTCATTGTACACTACGGTTGCATAGCGAGGAGTTCATTGTACACTACGGCTGCATAGCGAGGAGTTCATTGTACACTACGGCTGCATAGCGAGGAGTTCATTGTACACTACGGTTGCATAGCGAGGAGTTCATTGTACACTACGGCTGATAGCGAGGAGTTCATTGTACACTACGGCTGCATAGCGAGGAGTTCATTGTACACTACGGCTGCATAGCGAGGAGTTCATTGTACACTACGGCTGCATAGCGAGGAGTTCATTGTACACTACGGCTGCATAGCGAGGAGTTCATTGTACACTACGGCTGAATAGCGAATTATAGCAAAATAGCAGTGCATCACGGGTTATTTCCAGTTTAAAGCAATTGATTGGTCAATTCAAATTGTAAAGAAGACGCCGGAAGAAAATTGAATGAAAATTCCGAAAATTTAAAGTGATCGTAAACCTTCAAGTAAAGTTTCCATCAAATGAAAATCCATTGCAAACAGTGTGGAAAAATATTTATTGTAATTTTTACGGTTTTATTACACAGAGTAAACTGCAAATAAAGCATGGTATTCTATGGTGGTCTGTTGCAATCATATTTAGGTCCAGTGACGTCACACTGCCTTAATACATATATTTCAAACTGTGTATGCACTTTCCAATGCTTGATTCAAGCTTAAGGTGTGTATACTTTGAGTTTCAACACAGACTTACTGTTCCAGTGTGCATGTTTCACCAAAATCGGATAAATTCAATGCAAGATTCAAATTGACTTAACACTTATGAGTTATCATCTCCCCGATTTTGGTGAAACATGCGCACTGGGACATTGAGTCTGTGTTGAAACTCAAAGCATACACACCTTAAGCTTGAATCAAGCATTGGAAAGTGCATACACAGTTTGAAATATATGTAGTAAGGCAGCGTAACGTCACTGAATCTAAATATGATTGCAACAGACCACCATAGAAATACCATGCTTTATTTGCAGTTTACTCTGTGTAATAAAATCGTAAAAATTGCAATAAATATTTTTCCACGCTGTTTGCAATGGTCTTTCATTTGATGGAAACTTTACTTGAGGGTTTACGATCACTTTAATGAAAAGACCTGCGTGTCAGTGAGCTAAGATTGTAAAATGTACACGAAATGCAACATGTAGAAAAAAATGCGATGTAGTTCATTTACCTTATCAACTGCAAAACACTCGGTTTGCGCCAAAATCTTTTCATTTGTTTTGTTTCACCGCCATGCAGCCGATGTCATTTTTCCGGAAGCCGCCTGACGGTTTATGTGCGGTCAGTAGTATATACGAGAGATCCTGAAGGATCTTGGCGCCCACCATTGTCCGATAATTGTAAGCTAATGACTAGAGGATCTTTTTGTCCATTGTTACTAAGAACAGACAATTGATTTGTAATTTTGTTTACAGAATTTCGAATCTGAGTGAAAAAGATTCTGTTTCTTGGGCTATTTTGAGATATCTCCTTTAAGATACCATGCAGCTGCATGTTAATTATTGTGTTTGTAACTGTTTCTTATTCTATTCACTGTTGTCTGTCATCTTGTAATTGTACATGTATGTGTAATATGTCTGTTGGGAGAGGCGTTCAAATAGGCTCTGCCTGTTCGCCGATCCCTGTTTCCTGGTGAAATAAATATACTGTTTAAATCAAGATACCATGCTCGAAAATAGTAAGATGGTACAATAATGCTTAATACTGAAGGGATCCGGTCCGCGCAGTAATGTTGAAACTTCAAAAGTGCCTGGATCCTGATTATCTCCCTTGGATCGAAACATCCAGTAGTCTACAGTTGTCGAGTTGTGACATTGAGTCACAAGACTGAGGTCGGCATACGAAACGGTGGAGCAGTTCACTTGCTACTGCATGGACTAAAGAAGGCTGATTTAAAATTTGAAGAAATACATTTTAATTCAGAATTATTTGAACTCCTTGATATGAAAGGTGAAGGTACGGATATTCTCTATAGTCAATATATAGAATATGCCCCACCGTTTGATCCGCCGACTCTTGTGATGCAACGTCACTTGAGAATACCAAATTAATTTGGAGCGTAACTTGGATTTTCGAATCGGACCAAAAAAGGTATCTTGCACTAATAGGCCCCATGCGAGACCTGTGTACCAAATTTCAGAAAAATCCATGAAATATTTCCCAAGAATTCACGGCAACAATGTTTCAAGGGGAAATTCAAGATGGCCGCCTTGTGGCCATATTGGATCTTCGATTCGGACCGAAAAAGGTACCTTGCACAACTAGACCACAAGGGGAACCTGTGTACCAAATTTGAGAAAGATCCATGCAGTACTTCCTGGGAAATCACGATAACAAATTTGCATGGGAAAATCCAAGATGGCGGCCTGTTTTGCCGTATTGAATTTTCGAATCGGACCAGAAAAGGTATCTTGTACAACTAGACGACAAGGTGAACCTGTGTACCTAATTTAACAAAGATCCATGCAGTAGTTCCTGAGAAATCGCAATAACAAAGTTTCATGGGGAAATCCAAGATGGCCGCCTGATGGACATATTGGATTTTGGAATCGGACCAAAAAAGGTTTCTTGCACAACTGGACCCCAAGGGGAACATGTGTACCAAATTTGAGAAAGATCCATGAAGTAGTTCCTGAGAAATCGCGATAACAAGTTTTCATATGGGAATCCAAGATGGCTGCCTAGTGGCCATACTGGATTTCGGAATCGGACCAAAAAAGGTTTCTTGCACAACTAGACCCCAAGGGGAACCTGTGTACCAAATTTGAGAAAGATCCGTGCCGTATTTCCTGAGAAATCGCGATAACAAGGTTTCATGGAGAAATCCAAGATGGCCGCCCTGTGGCCATATTGGATTTTCGAATCGGACCAGAAAAGGTATCTGCACAACTAGGCCTCAAGGAGAATCTCTGTACCAAATTTCAGAAAGATCCATGCAGTAGTTCCTGAGAAATCGTGATAACAAGGTTTCATGGGGAAATCCAAGATGGCCGCCCTGTGGCCATATTGGATTCTCGAATCGGACCAGAAAAGGTATCTGCACATCTAGACTCCAAGAGAAACCTGTGTACAAAATTTCAGAAAGATCCGTGCAGTAGTTCCTGAGAAATCGCGATAACAAGGTTTCATGGGGAAATCCAAGATGGCTGCCTGGTGGCCATATTGGATTTTCGAATCGGACCAGAAAAAGTATCTGCACAACTAGGCCCCAAGGGGAATATGTGTACCAAATTTCAGAAAGATCCATGCAGTAGTTCCTGAGAAATCGTGATAGCAAGGTTTCATGGGGAAATCCAAGATGGCCGCCCTGTGGCCATGTTGGATTTTCGAATCGGACCAGAAAAGATATCTGCACATCTAGACCCCAAGAGGAACCTGTGTACCAAATTTCAGAAAGATCCGTGCAGTAGTTCCTGAGAAATCGTGATAACAAGGTTTCATGGGGAAATCCAAGATGGCTGCCCTGTGGCCATATGGATTTTCGAATCGGACCAGAAAAGGTATCTGCACATCTAGACCCCAAGGGGAACCTGTGTACCAAATTTCAGAAAGATCCGTGCCGTAGTTCCTGAGAAATCGCGATAACAAGGTTTCATGGAGAAATCCAAGATGGCCGCCCTGTGGCCATATTGGATTTTCGAATCGGACCAGAAAAGGTATCTGCACAACTAGGCCGCAAGGAGAATCTCTGTACCAAATTTCAGAAAGATCCATGCAGTAGTTCCTGAGAAATCGTGATAACAAGGTTTCATGGGGAAATCCAAGATGGCCGCCCTGTGGCCATATTTGATTCTCGAATCGGACCAGAAAAGGTATCTGCACATCTAGACCCCAAGAGGAACCTGTGTACAAAATTTCAGAAAGATCCGTGCAGTAGTTCCTGAGAAATCGCGATAACAAGGTTTCATGGGGAAATCCAAGATGGCCGCCCTGTGGCCATATTGGATTTTCGAATCGGGCTAGAAAAGTTATCTGCACAACTAGACCCCAAGGGGATCATGTGTGCGAAATTTCAGAAAGATCCGTGCAGAAGTTCCCGAGAAATCGCGATAACAAGAATTGTTTACGGACGGACGACGGACGACGGACGACGGACTGACTGACGGACGACGGACCACGGACAAAAGGCGATTTGAACAGCCCACCATCTGGTGATGGTGGGCTAAAAACACCGACTGAGTCGCATTGACCTACTTTTGGGGAGGTCATCAATGACGTCACAGAGGTCAAAGGTCAAATCCGGGTCAAAGGTCAAAAGTAGTTCCGTTACTTCCGGAAATGACCTTTTGTATTCTTCCGCGGTGATGCGGTCTGGCGGTGATGTGGCCATAAAGTAGTCCGGCGGTGATACGGTCCGGAAAGTAAAAAAAAGTAGTCCCAAGGCCATACGTTGCCTTTCGCCTATGACGTCACTATGAAGTCACATCCGGGTCAAAAGGTCACGTGACAACCCGGAGTTATCTCCCCCTAGTTCCAGTTTTTGCCGCCAGGGGCAACGAGGGTCAGTCATCAAGGTCAATACCAGCCAATTAGCTCTTACAAATGGTTAACTACGGTATACAAAAGAACCCAAACTCACAATGTTGTATGAAAAAACACATTTTATAACAGAGAACACAATATATATACAGCAGTTATTCGCCTTATTATAACATTTCATGTCCAGTGGAATATCCGCAGTGTCAGCTTCAGCGTTTATAGAACATATATATACAACAGTATGGTGTGACTACAACGTATCTGGACATTTAATGTGATAAATACGAACTTACACTGCGAATATTCCACTGGACTTTCAAATGTTTATAATAAGAGGAACTAACTGTTGTATATATATGTTCAATAAACGCTAAAGCTGACACTGCGGATATTCCACTGGACATGAAATGTTATAATAAGGCGAATAACTGTTGTATATATATTGCGTTCTCTGTTATAAAATGTGTTTTTTCATACAACATTGTGAGTTTGGGTTCTTTTGTATACCATAGTTAACCATTTGTAAGAGCTAATTGGCTGGTATTGACCTTGATGACTGACCCTCGTATTTATGGCCCAGGTTCCTCGTTGCCCCTGGCGGTAAGAACTGGAACTAGGGGGAGATAACTCCGGGCTGTCACGTGACCCTTGACCCAGATGTGACGTCATAGTGACGTCATAAGCGAAAAGTAACGTATGGCTTTGGGACTACTTTTTTTCTTTCCGGACCGCATCACCGCTGGACTACTTTCTGGCCGCATCACCGCCAGACCGCATCACCGCGGAAGAATACAAAAGGTCATTTCCGGAAGTAACGGAACTACTTTTGACCCGGATTTGACCTTTGATCTCTGTAACGTCATCGATGACCTCCCCAAAAGTAGGTCAATGCGACTCAATCGGTGTTTTATATACTACTGCGGTCGTGAATGGTCGATCGTGATGCGCCAAAAAAAGTAGATTCAAATAAAAATAACTTTGAGAATAGGCTTTGGAGATAAATCAAGAGATTCACAAAGTATATTCAGAACTGCCTAACATATATAACAATAAAGTCATCCGTTTTCACTTCAAACGAATATGGTTATATTTGTTAGTACATTAATTTCACAATATCCCTGTTGTCGTTGAAGCATGCGGAGGCTGGAAAATGACAAGTGTGTATGTCAGCTAAATGCGTCTTTCAGTGCCTTTGACATCATTTGTTTGTAATTCCCTCACTTGTTCGAGTTTTACGCTTTACGATGACGCTGTTGTCAATACAGTCAAGTTCCATAATTTCAATTCCCTTTTTAAACAAGGTAACATGGCACTGGATTCGCAATATGCTATATGTATTCCAAGTGGTAATATTTAGAAATTCAGATATTTTCGTTGGTATTCAAGGCTCCAATTGAATTATGTTAAGCTTCCATTGTATTTTAACGTTAAAAAAGGGACGAGTTGAATTGTTTTCTTTTTGCTGCAGGCCCGCATTTCGGAAGCTAAATTGCATATCACATATAGCTTCATTATTTACTGTGTTATCACAACCAAAATTCAGTTATAATTATGGGAAAATTAGAGGTGTCCACTTGAGATATTTCCTCTAACTGAGACCAGTTTCCATCGTCATCAGTCCACCATCTTGCTCGTATATTTTTTCCTTGATTGAATGGATTTTATTCATTTAGGCTAACAGTTGAGGCGAAGATTCAATTTCGGGCAGACCACTCTCTTAATGATGAAGAAACGCGGCTGACAAGTTTTGCTGAAAATGGATTACTGTCTTTGCAACATCATTGAGAATTGTTCAATGCTTCCGTCGCCCAGTTGGCTTTTTTGCTTACACTTTAAATGTCCGCTTGAAAAAGTTATGATGCCAATGGTGATCCATCTTATTTAGGTTCCATCTTAGGAACACTACTATTTGTCTTATACCAGATATTCTTTTACATTCAATCACAACAATCTATGCCGATGATTGTGAATTTCGAAGACAGATAGTGAATATTACGGACTGCATGTATTTTCAGGAAGATTTGGACCAGGTAATTAGAGACTGGCGTCGTACCTGAAAACTCGGCATCAACGTTATGAAAGTTATCATATCACGTTTTTGAAAAAGAAAGAATATAATAGTTTATCAATATATCCTACTTGACCAATCCCTAACTGGAGTCATTGAAGTCAAGGACCTTGGTGTTATTTTATCGTCCGATATTAACTTTAAGAAACATATCGAAACCATGTGCAGTAAATCTTTTTTGTCTGGATCGTCACCGCGTAGCGGTGTCGACCAGACTATGCTGCCACTCACGAAATTTATGCAAATGTGTACGTGCACTATAATGCGGTGACCCTGGGTTAACCTGTATCACTCCGCCAGTGATTTTCACTGTGTTGAGTCTTATATCAGGGTATTAACCAGAAAATGAAGAAAAAAACAGTCGTAATCGTTTCATGTGAACTAGAAATAAAACGAAATCTGAATTTGAGTGTATTTCATATTCATTTCTTCGCCCAGGGATTGCTTAAATCCGTGGACTATTTTTGTCTGGATCGCCACCGCGTAGCGGTGCGACCAGACTATGCTGCCACTCACGAAATATATGCAAATGTGTACGTGCACTATAATGGAATGACCCTGGGTTGTCCTGTATCACTCCGCCCGTTATTTTCACTGTGTTTGAGTCTTATATCAGGGTATTAACCAGATACCGGGTACCGCTTTCGAAAAGTTTTGTTGTTGGTGGTGTTCAAACTTTTTCAAACTAAATTATATACGCAATGATCGTACAGCAACAACAACAGGAATTTTCGCACAAATTGTCTCTCCAACGTTTATATCGTTGTCAACAAACAAATTTACTATAAAAACCATGCAGGCATATATAAGTAATGGGGACTTAACGCAAACTCATGCAGCTCTTGCAAATATCTGTGCTACACAGAACTATTAATAAAACTATCCAGTCTCACGTATTTGTCGTTTTGTCACAATAAACTTGCATGAATTATGAAAATCTGCTCGCAAAAACTAGTAGAAGACATTGACGCAGACGATCCACTTTTAAGTATATTACTGTAGATAGTTTCTTGCTACCATGAATACCTAGCATATTTCTAAATGAGCCGCCTTCACAAATTCACTTCCTTGAAAACTAAACTGTGTTCCAGTTGTGATTTCCCAAACACTCGTCCACAAATTGGAGAAAATCTCCACATTTATCCATACATCTGCTATCGGCTGAAACGTTTTGAAACTTTAAATCCATTATTGGCGATCCAGACATCAGTACTTTGAGTACTTTCATTAAGATATGGGTCTAGTCAAACGATGCTGTAAATCTTTTTACTCTGTAATGGGTCTTGACATCACTGTTAGAAGCCGACTGGAATACTCTTCACCATATAGTTTCGTCCATACATTGTAAATATTCATCTGACAATTTAGAAAATGTACAGAAGAGTTTTATCAAATATTATGTTACAAGACTTATGTATGCTACGATCAGACCGGTTAGACTGGTGCCTGTACTTACTCTATTTTACGGCCATTATCTCAGATCCGGAAAGTTTTAGATCTGTCTTCTATGCATGGTGCATTATCTAGTAAATACGACTGTTCATATCTCTTATCCCGAATGTCATTTTATGCATCATTGAGACGTTTGCGAAATCCATCTTTGTTTTATATTCCACACACCAGATTAAATGTTAAAAAATATTCGTTTTTATCTTGGGTCAAGTCTGTTTATAATGATATGTCGAACTTACAGGTGGCTGATATATTTAGCTTAGAAAAGACTTTTGAAACTCAGGTGTCGAAGTACTTTTACTCATTTTAATTTTATGCATTATACGTAATATGATTAAGTTAACAAATTTTAAATCCCGCCCTAAATGTTTACATAATTTTCGACATAATTTTATCTACACTTCAGGGATATGGCACAATTGTATTGTATACGTTGCACTGTAACGTTTTATATGGGTCTGTTACTGGGTCTCGTGTCTATTGGCTCCGCCTATGAATAAATATTGAACGTTGTTTCAGAAACGTTGTTGTGAACCACAACAAAATGATGGCAGTTTGACTATCTCGGTAGAATACATGATGTATACTTTGTCGAATTCATTATTTCACAAATGGCAAACGCACAAATAGTACTTTCTCAGAATGTTTTGGACATATTTGATATGATTTCAGGAGCGTGTGGTATGAAGAATCCCCCAGCCAGCAAATTTAAAGGAACTGACATAACGAAAATGATGACGCAACACAACAAACACCGACGTACATCAAAACCGTCGGCAGGAGATATGACGAAAATGGTATTCATTTCTTGTGTGTGCCTTGTTATCAATTTGTAATGTTACTGTTCGTTATCCAGAATTTACCATTTGTTATAACCCATTCCAGGCTGATGACAATGTAAGCATACGAGTGTCCATCAAAATATCAAGATGTAGTCAAACTATCGGCATGTTGGTCCTGTTATATAAGCCGTTATATTCGCCCACCATTAGGGCATGTTATTACACCATTCGAAACAGTTCATCTTTTCGTAAACCTCTCACCCTCCTGAGCCAAGTTTATTTCACATCTCATTCCATACTACTATCATTAGGCGTACCAGCGGCAGATGATGGAAGATGTCCGATGGAGGTATTCTCCCATTCTTATTACTTAATAATGGGAAGTGGGTGACTTTTGTTTGATTGTCTCCCTTGCTTTGAATCCACAGCGATGGTCCCGGAAACTTGCAAACGTGGCACAAGCTTGGGCTAACAAATGCAAGTTTTGGCATAACTTCATAGAAGAGTAAGTAGAAAAATGAAGACGTGCGTGTCTTTTAAGTTGAAAAAAAACAATCCAAGAAATGATATCATTATTTTTAAATACAAATGCATACAGTGCAGTACATTGGTGCAATATATTAGTGAGGGAAGAAATTGATTAAAGATTGTGTTCCATGAAGACGAACAGAGATTCAACATATGCAATATAGATTTTAAAATAGCAGACCAATAGTATATCAATTAAAACTTTATATTTAGTCATTATTGGTCAACAGGGTTATTATACCTATTTTGTATATAAATGTTTGCCTTGACTAGTCAGCTAAGGACGAAGCCATATTAGTTCGAAACATTGGGTAGTACTTCCGATATATATAGCATTGAATAGATGAAAATTGTATGTTATACGTATACGTGTATTCCGAAATGTCCATATGAATGGTTACAATCAATCCGTGATGCTTAGGCAAAAACTGAACCCCCGTGCAGGAGATGTATTCAGAATATAAACCCGTTGTATCACACTTCTCGTCAGATAGGCCGTCCAATATACACGGACACCATCATAATATTGGTGAAAGCGACATCAAAATTGTTCAAAGTCCTAGTCACTCGTTCAATCCAATGTATGCAACACCAGTGCATGTTCCTGAACGAATTCCATTCATCACTACTGGACATTGATGTAGACTTGACAACAGCAGCATCATGATGTCGTGCATCATTGAACACTGTGTTATTATCTCTGTTCTCTATTGCAAGACACGAACTTATGTTTATTTATACCTCTGTCTGTTTTGATATTTGTGTCAATAGTGTCTTATGAATAAGGTTTGTCGATTATTTTCCTGTGCACGGGTGGCACCTCTCTATTCAATATCGGGTCCGTCATTTTTGTAGTAGTAGTTGAACTCTAAGTTGTACAGCTTCATGTGCCGAACAGAATAAATGTGATGTAGCCAAATAGTTGACTATAATTATTAACCTTTTCAGCTGTAACGAGAACAAAGTTGGACAAAACATTTTCGCCAAATGGGAGAATGTGCCCCACTACCCATCTTTGAATGTTGCGGAGGCTGTGGAGGATTGGTACGCTGAGGTCAAGGACTATCGTTACAACCCTAACAAATGTTCAGGTGTATGTGGTCATTACACGCAGGTAAAGCTACTTGCAGAATATTATATATTTGGTGAACGCTTGTAAGAGAATAACTGTGATGACAACTTGGAAAATCGTGCTGTCGTTCTGTTATCACAGAAAGCTTTTCATGTTTACCTCTAAAAAAAAATCTACCAAGTATTCATTATGTTTATTAGGACTTGTACATGAAGTGAATTTCAAAATTTCCCAACGAAAACGGTCTGCTGGCAACATCCAATACCAGTGATGTATAGTGGCTCTGAATTATGCTATTGCAAATGACTTCACTTGCGCTAACGGATTTCCAGTATACTCAGCGACGATTTATTCTTCTGGTTGCTGCAGGTTGTTTGGGCCAAGTCCACACAAGTTGGATGCGGATATGCCAAATGCCCAAAATTACACATGAAACCTTCCGGTGCCAAGAAAAAGGCGGATTTCGTCGTATGCAATTATTATCCAGCGTGAGTAATAGGTTTTGTGTGAGAGGACCTCAGGACCTCATAGAAATGAGCTATTCTGTGCTCCACTACGCCCATTTTTTCTGCGTATGTCAAATGCTATACGGGCTCAATTGCAAGTTTTTGGCGATCCGAGGCCATCTGTGACAATCATCCGGTACGGAGGAGAGGGAAATAAAACAAAGCACTATCATCAGCACTATCATAAATTATTTGAGCGATAATTCCACCTTGAACGAGTTTTCTCTCTATCTTCTTTCTCACCCGCCCCGCCCCCTTCCAAATCTATAAACCAGGTCAAAAGAGTATTCTATTAAATTTAATTTAATTCAGCAGCCACGATCGTTCATAGATGGGAAAACCATGGTGAACACTTTTTGCAAGTACATTGTTTAGAACACGGCTTCAAATTTGCGGATGGTGTGGGTCGCCCGAATATCTGCTATTTTGTTTCCATTCGTTGTGTCGTACCCATCCATTCACGAATAGGCCTTTCCAGCTCTCGCAGCTAAAATGTTCATAACTATTATGATGACAAATTCTTCTTTCTCAGAGGAAACATGCAGGGCGAGAAACCTTTCAAATCTGGTAAAAGATGTTCCAAGTGTCCTCTTAAAACTAAGTGTGAATCTGGATTATGTGGTACGTGAAATATATTTCATACTTAAGTCATATAACATCTAGTTGCATTGTATGCTCCTCCTCAATAGTAGTAGCGCTAGTATAGTGAAATAAATAGTTTGAAGAGCTTATGAATATTAATGGCAACGTGTAAAGGATGCGCATTTCTGTCAATGACGAAATTTATACAGCTCATCCTTATGATTTGAGTTTTTTGTCATTAACAGAGGTGCGCATCCTTTACACGTTGACATGAATATTCAAAAGGCCCTTATAAAAAAAATATTTATTTTTCAACAGTCGACATGCCAGTTTTGACACATGAAGAAACTGTCATCAGCAAACCTTCAGTGACATTGCCAGTCCTGTTACCATGTCGCACAGTTGACCTAATTCCTAGACCATTGAACTCAAAAGTGGTGAACGTGACGGTGTCACTACCTGTGGAAGAAGAAGAAGAAATGTAGTTAGATCTTACCGAATGTCTGTTGTGTTCAAGGACCACTTTTCACAACAGAATGGGAATGCATGAGGATAATAAGATACCCCCAGTAACAGTATATACGATCATATACACAGAAAATATACATGCAAACGATTAAATCGGAACACATTCACCAGCGGCAAGAAAATATTGCACAGTCGATTGTAACCTTTTCTATACAAATATCTTAAAACACAAAAGCACGCAAAAAAGTTAGGATTAAGATCTATCTATATTTGCAGCGCAATGTCAGAACTGTCAGAGTGCGGTTTTTCCACCTCGAACCTGTGTTTATTGACATACACGCTATGGTATGCTTATTAGAATGGTTATATGCCCCCGCAGTTCAACGAAATCTGTCCCTCACTGATGATGGTCGCTGTCTGTCATCGTTTACACAGACAACACCACTTGTAACAACAACCCATGGACCTCAAACCCTTCTACATTTTCTAGATGATATCTGAGCTTGCCACCATCGGCCACATAACACCAATGATCATCTATCAGATATTGATTTTACGTATACCACCACTGAGATCTTGCCGGCGTCCATTACGCAATTTTGAAGGTATCGCAATTGAACATTCCCGATTTTAGTTCTCGCGAGATGACGTCGTGACTTGCATGTTGAACGTATAGGCAATGGACATTTCAGATCACGTGAACGCATGACCGTCCCGAGGCCTATGCATTACTTGTCGTGATCGCTGGCGTACTGCTCGACAAATCGTCTTCACTGATATCCAATTCACCACACTAGCTATGACGTTGTGGGTCATCTCTTTTAAAAGAACATTTAAAGTCATTCGGGTATCCTGAACCTCGTATAACTTAATCTTATCCATGTATTGTTGTACTACAGAAAGTCTGACGCGCGAAAATGCGACTCTTGAGATGGAAATACGTGTGAACAAACAATGACCTCAATGTGACGGGATATTTTTTCCTAAATTAAACCTGGAACAGACACATGTAGAATGTTAATAACAGTTCCATCGTACAAGTAGAGATTCACGATCTGTAATTAAAATAAAACAAATAAATCTTATTAACAGCTTGGTATTTTAAAGTTTTGAAAAAGATGCATCAATCATTTCAGTCAAAAGCGTATCATCTGAATATGCGTATACTCATTGAATATTCAGCCGTTTTTTTTCTTTGATTGCATTCATGTTGCTTACCAGTTTCTGTGTCATCTCGGTATAACATTCATGTATTGGTCTCTCTCATTTTCTTTCTTTCTTGTTTTTCAGTACCTTGAGGACCATATTTCTAGCTAGATAGTTCTTCATCTTAAAAAGCCGTGCCAACAGAGGAATCGTTTTATTTGAGCGCTCGTCGATACAAAGCTAATCATTCAATTATGCGTGGTGAAACTGTAGGTTTTTCTACAATAAATTTACTTTTTTTGCTCTGACTTGTTACGTTCATGACTATACTGAATTTTGTCTGCAATAATATTTCTTGACATATCGTAACATGGACGCAGCTAAAACTGGCAATCGGCCAAGAGGAATAAGGAAGTATGATACTGCCAGGTAATATATTTACGGGCGACGGCTACCTGAACTGAATGTCGGATCTGTTGTTTGTTGTCAGAATAATCTGAGCATATGCAACACGCATATTATCCACAGTTACACACTGGCTCTATTGTGCAACACGAGGGATTCTTTTTCTGGAATCACCCGGTTGACAATGGACTTTGCATGTACTCAGGTGTTCTTTCACAAGAACACCCCACCTGATGACAGAAAAACCGGGTTGATCTTTTACAAGAACACCCTACCTTGCACTCGTCCTACATAATTGTAATCAATACATCCCTGGATAGTTTCAAAGGACGCCTGTGGGAAGACGGAAAGAACAAGAGTTGTCCCCCATGCTTCTCGAGTTCAAGAGGACATGTCCGGCGGCTCCTGTGTTGAAAGTGAATATTTCTCTCCATTTATACAACCCATCCAAGTAGGGTATACAATAATAGTACACAGTAATACATTAGAATGCAATTGTTTCGAGGAAAAACCGAAAATAAAAAAATAAAAAATTCTGACCGAAAAATCGTCCGAAAATGATCTTTTTGAAAATGACGTCTCTGTGACGTCATCATGGCGGCCATTTCGGATTTTTTTTACATATTCTTGTAGAGCTTGATCAAAAGATGTAGTGTGGTATGTTTCAGCCCTCTAGCCTTTGCGATAGCGAAAATATATAGGGGGCACTTTCCGCCGACCCCCCCCCCCCCTCCCCTCAGGCTGCGGTACACCCCAAATCGCCCAGGCAAGATAGGGTTAAGGAAATCTAATGATTCCCTTCTATATGTTGCAATGAATCATGGGGCGTATATTTTTAATTACATTGGCAGCAATTAACATTTTCTTCCAGCATTGTACTATTTTTATTTTTATGAAATATTGCCTTCTTATAATAGATCTATGAGTGTTTGTAGCATTTTCATCGACAGCATTGTCGTCGTTTGATGTCACAGTTTATTTGTTTTCATATTGCCTGAGCTAACAGGTAGATAGTTCATCCGTTGTGCGTTAGTGTATTGATATTTTGAGGTGTAAATTCTACGCCTGAGTTTTATGGTTCTCTGAAAGTGCCCCAGATCCCTGGTACACCTGCGCGAATGGAATAAGTATTTAATTATACAACAGCAGCTAGGCCACCTCGTGTTTCATTGCGACATGGCTAACGAGTCTATTCTGTATCGCACTTGAATGAAGTTTCGCATACGAGCATGTGCTTGGATACGCCTGTTAATCATGTCATGTGCGCATCGGGCTATGCAATCCTGACGCATTCGACATAAACACACAATTGGTTATAAAATTGCAATTTCTGTAAGCTGCCCTTTCTATCGCAAACTTAATTGTCCGAGACATTCTGTTCACTTGAAAGCGGCTTTGTGGAAAACAAGCAGACGTCTTATTACATTCCGCTAGCCGCATGATAAATAGGTATGTTGTTTACGACCCACTCGTTTCTGATGACCAAAACGACAAACTCGAGGGTGCAATTATTTGGGGCAAATCATACCGGTAAACTAATAACAATACAGCGGTTTGTTGAGTCGGCTAAGATATCACGGAATCTGATCAAATACGGTAGTGAAATTGTATTGTGTCTGAGTGGAATGACGAAACTAATATCTTGAGAATCCACTGGCTTTAATATTACAGGTACATACATCCCTTAATGATTAACCTGTTTTGCTTGCATGGGTGTCCATTTCTTTCCATGGACTACCGTACATTTATTGTTGTTGTTGTTGTTGTTGTTGTTGTAACTGGGTATTGTTATTGTTTTAAATATTAAACGCTTGTGGTGGAAACGCATTACCTATCACTCCTCCACACGCATAAAATTCATTTTATCGCAAACTGCACAGAATCAGATCATCTTTAGTTACATTAATTTTGTTCGGTGCAATTTTCGACTCCTATGTTGTATCGACTTTGCTGAAAGATTTTCAGAGCGATAACCGCATGAATCGTTTGAATTCGCGAATTTATTACTTTTCACATGAGGATTTATGATAAAATTAAAGATCGAAAATATAGGTAGTTCGTTCGGTTTAATTCAAGAACTGACGTTGCATCACACTACCATTCAATATATGGCTGTTCGAGACGGCGCATAAAATTATGCTTTTCGAAGTTTCTTAAGTCCCAAACCTTGATGACGTATTAAATCTCTCCCAACCACGTGATGAATTGTGTATTCATTCATCTTCATGACACGTGAACACTTATCCAGAAATCTAACATTGCTTATGTAACACGAAACCAATTAAATGGTTATTGTCAACGCAAAGTACTCTGAAAAAACAGTTGTGTACAAAATTGCACATCTACAAAAAATGTGTATCAGGAGTACACAATTTGTGTACTTTTTCTACACGAATTATGTATCACAGCTACACAGTGATTGTAGATATTCAATTTTGTTACAGCGATGTGTACCTAGGGTACACAGTTTGTGTACTTTTGGTACACAACTGTTTTAGAGAGTACATGTACCGCAAGGCGTGAAGTCCTGCATGTAACCCGATACACCAAATTATAGCTTGCTCTTCCGACTGTGCCAGTTCTGGGACTGGCAATTAAGTTGATGTTATGTTACCTGAAGGAGGTGACAGGCTAATTGAATTGTAAAGATCCCCACCAGTCATTTAATTGTCCTGATTGTTGGGGACCTGCATTGCATCAAGGGATAGAAGTGAGATTTCATTGTCATGGATGTAAGGAGCCTACGTCATCAGGTTTCAGGACAATTGGATCAAAAATTCAAGTTGCTAGACAAAAATCTCTCTAAAATGATTCGATATTTCAAGTACCCCACTAGTTTCATTAATAACTGAATAGAGACAGCTCACCAGTTACCAGTGTACGAGTTGTCAGAGCATTTCTATCATAGCTCTCTAGATTTGTATCTAATACCGCTTATGCCGGTGCTAGGGGCCGTGTGGTCATATCATCCAAGTTGCCACATGAACAGGTACAATAAAAGCGTACCTGAGATACAACACATATCACGAATCGTTAAATTCTTGGTATGTGCTTTAGAATAGGTTAACCAGAAGACTATTCTGTGAAGTCATGCGACGCAGTCAGTATGTGGGCACCTCTTCCCACTTCCCTTATATGTGTTGTAATTCAACGTCATCTTTAAATGTCCACAGAGACAATGATGGCGGTACTACACAGACTCATCATTTTTTGGTTCACTTACGTCAATTTGTCTTGTTTCAACTATGACTTGAAATCATATCCCTGAAATGGAACGCGTTACGTCAAATTTACGATAGCAGAAAAACGTAACAGAAAATGTGTGAAGTCAAAGATTAACAATCAAATATTTATTTACAATACTAAAATCATATACAAATTAAGTAAGGTTAATACAACAAATAGATGGGAAATATAGTCTTACTGTTCAATACTATACCGGTGTATATTTCACAGTCCGTACTAACGTGCACAAATCTCTCCACAGTCCGTGCCGACGCGTAGCAATCGCGTTTCTGTATTTTGATAGTCCAACACTGCTCAGCCGTTTACAGTTTCAGTAAATGTCCAATCTCCGACAGTTGAATATCGTAGACAACACCGCAGCCAAGTCAATTCACCGGATTATACAATCTAGCAGTCCGTAATTTCAGACAAAGGTAAGACAGTATAACGCACCCACATAAGTCTGTTTGAATTCCCTCCTCGATCACTGAATGTTAGGCTATTTATACTCTATGAGAAATTCCAGACCTTTCCACAAATCAAGAAGCTACTAGAACATACAGCATTGACGTATGATCTGATCCAGATACAATTACAATAAGCTCCCAGAAACATCGACAGTGTCTAATAGTAAAATACAATACCATGACAGCCTATATGCAGATGGCGCTGTGGCCCAATTACTCGCTTTATCCGGGTCTGTTCGTGTATCGGCCATTTGCAATGTTAGTCGACATTTACTTGCGATTAAATCGGTTACGACTTCGACGTAATAAACCCCGCGAGCGTCTAATAATAGACTACAAGTCCATGACACTCCCCTTTTAAAAAAAGTTTCAAACTTGGAACTTTCTTGACAATTCAAAACATTATTGCAAAAAAAAACCTATATTACAAAGGCAAAAATGTTGACAAACATATGTACATTATATGCGAGACAAACAGTCAGCAATCAAATTGTCCTTGCCCTTAATATGTCTGGTTTCAATATTGTATTCTTGTAACACCGAACTCCATCTCAACAATCTTTGATTTTTGTTTTTCATCTTACTTATGAAAACAAGTGGATTGTGATCACTGAATACAGTAATTGGCAACGATGAAGAAGTACATAAACATCAAAATGTTGTAAAGCCAATATCATTGCCAAACTTTCTTTCTCAATTGTAGACTAATTTCTCTGATGTTTGTCAAATTGACGTGAAAAATAACATATTGGGTGATCTACACCATCTATACCTTCTTGTAACAAAACGGCACCAGCAGCAACATCACTAGCATCTACAGCCAGTTTAAAAGGTGAATCAAAATCTGGAGTCATTACACATCCTGTAACTGCCATCTGGCTTTGGAACGAGGATACAAGGTGAACTCCAGTTACTATTACTTGGTTCAATGAAGTCATTGTTCAATAAATACTGAATCTCTTTTTTCAGGTAGTTTTGTTAATGGGATTCAAACGATATGGGTGCTGCTTCACTGGATTAGAATCTCCGACATTGACGTCATGTAAAATTGTATCAGTCCGAGTGGGGATATCGGGAAACAAATGTTCATATTGACTGAGCAGGGTTCGAAATTATTCCTGACGCGCTGGTTCAAGATGACACAACTTGGAATCCAAATTAAGTAGAATGTCAGAGTTCTGTAATTTCGCCGCTGTCATGGGCTCTTCACAAGTTTCATTATTATCAGGGTCAGAACTAACTACACTTACAGGCTGTACAGTACTGTTAGTGCAATATCTGTCTATGTATAACTTTAACATATTTACATGACATAACTGTTTGTTTTTACGCCTGTCAGGAGTCTGAATTACATAATTAAGGTCACTTTAATTTCTTTTCAATGACATAAGCATCATAATATCTAGCCTTAAGTGGATTACCAGGAATAGGCAGAAAAGCCAGTACCTTCTCATCAGGTTTGAAACTTCGTTTAAGGGCATGTTTATCATGGGTTATTTTCATACATTTTTGTGCTGACTTTAAATTTGACATGGCCAAAATCACGTGCTTTAGTCAACCTGATGCGAAAGTCCTATACATATTGTAAGTGAGTCAAGATCACTGTCTAGGAACTTTTCCTTTAGCAGTGGTCCTCTAACTGTATGACCAAAGACTAATTCAAATGGACTGAAGCCTAAAGACTCTTGAACAGACTCTCTAACAGCAAACAATAACAATGTATGCCTTCATCCCAGTCTTTCTCAGTTTCAAAACAATAAGTTCTAATCATGTTCTTTAATGTCTGGTGGAATCTTTCTAATGCGCCATGGCTTTCTGGGTGGTATGCAGATGATTTATACTGCTTTATTCCCATTCATGCATGATTTGTTGAAAACTTCCTGACATGAAATTAGATCCCTGATCAGACTGAACAGACTGCGGTAGGCCGACAAGTGTGAAAAATTTAACTAATGCCTTAACAATAGTTTTTGCCTTAATATTCCATAAAGGAATGGCCTCCGGGAACCTGGTTGAAGCACCCATGATTGTTAACATGTATTGACTGCCTGACCTTGTTTTTGGTAGTGGACCAACACAATCTATAATCACCCTACTAAATACTTCCTCAAATGCAGGGATTGGTTGTAGAGGGGCCTTTGGTATGGTTTGGTTTGGTTTTCCTACCATTTGACATGTGTGGCATGACCTGCAAAATTCCGCAACATCTTCCTTTAAATTTGGCCAATAGAAATGATTTAGAATTTTGTAATATGTTTTGTTAACATCTAAATGGCCTGAAAGGGGTGTTTCATGGGCTAGTCTGAGGATATCTGAACGATATGACTTTGGTACCACTGTTCTGATACAAACTGCCCACTCATCATCAGGTGACACATCTGGCGGTCGCCATTTGCGCATAAGAACACCATTCTTATAAAAGTAACACACAGGCTCTTGAGTTACATCACACTCATCTACCGCCCTGCCAAACAACTTGAAAATGTCCTTGTCACTATGCTGTTCATTAACCTGCTGTGATTTTGAAATTTTGTCATTAGAACATTCCAATTTGCTCTCAAAATGTGGCTTATGTGGCTTATCATTTAAACACACGAAAGTGTCAGCCAAACAAACGTCATCGATGACGTCATCTTTAAGAGACTATTCATACTCCTCAGTCAATTTACTCATGGCGCTAGTAACTGCACAACATTTTTTCAGATATTACTGAACCTTTAATTCAACTCTTAAGAAAGAGGGTAACTTTTGTTTGGACCGATGAATGTGAATCAGCTTTTGAAAACCTGAAAGCCATACTCAAGAGCGCGCCAGTTCTTTCAGCACCAGATTTTGATTCACCTTTTAAACTGGCTGTAGATGCTAGTGATGTTGCTGCTGGTGCCGTTTTGTTACAAGAAGGTATAGATGGTGTAGATCACCCAATATGTTATTTTTCACGTAAATTTGACAAACATCAGAGAAATTATTCTACAATTGAGAAAGAAAGTTTGGCAATGATATTGGCTTTACAACATTTTGATGTTTATGTTACTTCTTCATCGTTGCCAATTACTGTATTCAGTGATCACAATCCACTTGTTTTCATAAGTAAGATGAAAAACAAAAATCAAAAATTGTTGAGATGGAGTTTGGTGTTACAAGAATACAATATTGAAATCAGACATATTACGGGGCAAGGACAATTTGATTGCTGATTGTTTGTCTCGCATATAATGTACATATGTTTGTCAACATTTTTGCTGTTGTAATGTAGACTTTTTTTTGCAATAATATTTTGAATTGTCAAGAAAGTTCCAAGATTGAAACTTTCTTCTTTTTAAGAGGGGGAGTGTCATGGAATGGTAGTCTATTATTAGACGTTCGCGGGGTTTATTACGTCGATTATGTCGACTAACGTTGCAAATGGCCGATAACGAACAGACCCGGATAAAGCGAGTAATTGGGCCACAGCGCCATCTTCCCATACATCAGCAGACCCGGATGACGCGAGTAGTTAGACCACAGCGCCATCTGCATATAGGCTGTCATGGTATTGTAGTTTACTATTAGACACTGTCAGTGTTTCTGGAAGCTTACTGTAATTGTATCTGGGTCAGATCATACGTCAATGCTGTATGTTCTAGTAGCTTCTTGATTTGTGGAAAGGTCTGGAATTTCTCATAGATTATAAATGGCCTAACATTCAGTGATCGAGGAGGGAATTCAAACAGACTTATGTGGGTGCGTTATACTGTCTTACCTTTGTCTGAAATTACAGACTGCTGGATTGTATACTCCGGTGAATTGACTTTTGGCTGCGGTGTTGTCTACGATATTCAACTGACGGAGATTGGACGTTTACTGGAACTGTAAACGGCTGAGCGGTGTTGGACTATCAAAATACAGAAACGCGATTTCTGCGCGTCGACACGGACTGTGGAGAGATTTGTACACGTTAGTACGGACTGTGAAATATACACCGGTATAGCAGTGAACAGTAAGACTATATTTCCCATTTATTTGTTGTATTAACCTTACTTAATTTGTATATGATTTTAGTATTGTAAATAAATATTTGATTGTTAGTCCTTGACTTCACAAAAGTTTTCTGTTACGTTTTTTTCTATTAGCGTTTATGACGTAACAGAAATTGGGGGCTCGTCCGCGAGGTTTGTTTACATTATAGCTGCCAGCTGATCAGCTTTGCCACATAGTTCTAAATTGATACAGCTTTGATACATTGTCTAAATTTGTGAAGTCAGGGAGTACACAATCAACATGTCATTTGACCCAGCATAGTTTGCTTCAGAGCCTACTCAGGAGGTATTTAACGAACTACGCAAAGAGGATTTGTTCGCGCTGTGTACATTCCTACAAATTAAAGTTAAAACATCTTTGAGAAAGCAAGAAATTAAGAAACTCAATATTAAACATTTTGTTAGCAAACAACTTTGGGATGAAAGTGATTTTGATTTAATTGAGGAAACAGCTGATGATTTGGAAATAAGGAGATTAGAATTGCAACATCAGCTGGAATTAAAGAAATTAGAATTAGAGAGAGAGAAAGAAAGAGACAGAGAATTAGAGAGAGAAAGATTAGAAAAAGAGGAAAAATTAGAGAGAAAAGTTAGAAAGAGAGGAAAGAGAGAAAGAAAGACAGTTTCAGTTAGGGAGAGAAAAATTAGAGAAAGAAAGAGAACTATAGAGACAAGAGAAAGAAAGGTGGTTTCAGTTAGAAATGAAAAATATGGAATTACAGTCGCAAACAAGTCCTCTTGCACATGCACCTGTACAATCACAATCAAAATTTGATGCGGCTCGTCCAATACGTCTCGTCCCACCATTTCAGGAAAAAGAAGTTGATAAATATTTTCTGCATTTTGAGAAAATTGCTGAAAATTTAAACTGGCCAAAAGAAAATTGGAGTTTACTTCTTCAAAGTGTTTTGATCGGTAAGGCAAGGGACATTTACACTCAATTGACGGTAGAGCAAGCATCAAATTATGATTGAATCCTTAAAGGTTATGAATTAGTTCCTGAAGCCTATAGACAAAAGTTTCGTAGTTGTGAAAAAGGAAACTCTCAGACTCATGTAGAATTTGCTCGTTCAAAAGAACAGTTATTTGATAGGTGGTGTGCTTCGGTTAAAATTGACAACCAATTTGAAAGCCTTAGACAGCTTATGCTGGTAGAGGAATTTAAAAGGTGTGTCCATGGTGATATTAGAACATTTCTTGATGAAAAGAATGCCAACGCTTTAGATCAAGCAGCACGATTTGATGACGATTACGCTCTGACACACAAATTTTCTTTTGTCAGTGCTGTTAAGCCAAGTTCATTCCAGTCTAATCTCTCAGGTAACAAACCCAGTTCTTTCTCAGGGCCTAAAACTTTTAACCCCAGTTACAAAGGTCAAAGGTCAAACACAAAGTCTCAGTCACCCACTTTTAACACTCAAAATTTGCAGCTATCGTAAGAAGGAAGGCCATTTAATGGCTCATTGTTTTAAATTAAAAAGAAAACAACAAGATCAAGCCTTTCAAAAGCCCAGTGGTTTCCTTTCTTCAAGATCTGTGCCCAAGCGTGTTAGTGACGTTCATAGTTTATATGACGTTAAGATGGCCAGGGACACTGTTCCTATTAGCTCTATCAAGGATAAGGTTGACAGCTTTTCAAATCCTGTTATGGAGATTTTTGAACCAGTTATCCACAATGGTTTTGTGTCAGTTTCAAGTGATTTTTCTAATGCTACTCTTGTGAAGATTTTGCGAGACACGGACGCGTCCCAGTCTCTTTTATTGGCAGATATTTTGCCGTTTTCTGATTCTTCATCTGCAGGCAGTAATGTCCTGATTGAAGGGATAGATTCTGTAAATTATACACCCATTCCGCTCCATAACGTTCATCTGTCTTCCGACTTGATTTTAGGGCCTGTTACGGTGGGTATTAACCATTTACCATTTGAGTGTGTTCAATTACGTCTTGGCAATGATCTTGTGGGAGATAAGGTCGGGGTTAACCCGATTGTAACTGACAAGCCTTGTTTGGATCAGATCCATGATCCAGTTGAAGACGAAATTCAAAGTTTGTATCCTGCTTGTGCAGTTACTAGAGCCATGAGTAAATACTAGAGCCGTGAGTCTGAAAAGTCTCTTAAAGATGACGTCATCGATTACGTTTGTTTGGCTGACACTTTCGTGTGTTTAAATGATGAGGCTGATAAGCCACATTTTGATAGCAAATTGGAATGTTCTAATGACAAAACTTCAAAATCACAGCTGGTTAATGAACAGCATAGTGACAAGGACATTTCCAAGTTGTTTGACAGGGCAGTAGATGAGTGTGATGTAACTCAAGAGCCTGTGTGTTACTTTTGTAAGAATGGTGTTCTTATGCGCAAATGGCGATCGCCAGATGTGTCACCTGATGATGAGTGGGCAGTTAAGTATCAGATTGTGGTACCAAAGTCATATCGTTCAGATATCCTCAGACTAGCCCATGAAACACCTCTTTCAGGCCATTTAGGTGTTAACAAAACATATTACAAAATTCTAAATCATTTCTATTGGCCAAATTTAAAGAAAGATGTTGCGGAATTTTGTAGGTCATGCCACACATGTCAAATGGTAGGGAAACCAAACCAAACCATACCAAAGGCCCCTCTACAACCCATCCCTGCATTTGAGGAAGCATTACCAAAAACAAGGTCAGGCAATCAATACATGTTAACAATCATGTGTGCTTCAACCAGGTTCCCTGAGACCATTCCTTTGCGGAATATTAAGGCAAAAACTATTGTTAAGGCCTTAGTTAAGTTTTTCACAAACGTAACTTTGGCGGACAAGAACTTCAGAAGTTTAAGCTTATATTCTGCAGGGTATATTTTGAACTCGCGATACAATCTGAAAATACCGGGTCAAAGATATTTTATCTTAATAATCCAGCATCCCAAACAGAAAAATTGCTTATTGTAGGATGCACCTCAGCCTACGGTATAGAAACTTTTCTTCGTGATTTTTTGTTAGTCCATATACAGGCGCATCCTTCTAGGGTGGAGTGCCAGTTAGAAACATGAGTTGGTGATGTGCTAGAGGCACTTATAGCGGATCAGGGAAATTCTCAAAAACCGTGAAAATTAGCCGGGGATAGGATACACATTACACCATTCCCCTCGTCTACTGCTTTATATGCTACACATAAGATATTATTTGGAAGGTATGTGTACGGGCTACCACGCGAAATAAGATTTGCTTTGATTGGTTAAAGGTCGTCCCATATGTAGGTCAGTTCACTATCTTGATTTTGAAACGAAAGTTAGCCTATGTGTTATTTATGATCAACTGTGTACACTTCGGAAGACACCAGCATTTAAAATTAACAGATACAGATTCTCCACAAACATTGTGCCAGTTTTTAACGATATAATTTCATCAAAAATTTATTTTCACGATGGTTTACCATGGAATCTACTTCTGAATTAACACAGAAATTAGGGGAAATATCGCCACATTAAACGTATACCAGCATCTGGTCCTCAAAATATTGCAATTAAGATATCATTGTGAAGGTTGGATGGGATAAATTCGTAAAACTATGGGTTAGCCATATAAATACAAGCGTCAGATCGGACATTAGGTAACCGGTCATTGTATATGAAGAATTTCCGCATCCAGTTTCGAAAGACATTTATTATAAGACAATATTATTACCAAACCCCATGCAAGAAAGAATAAACACTAGCTAATTTTCTGCAAAAGCGAAGCGGCCAAACTCATTTACTGGTCTGTGGTATGATTATTATCCCACACGGTACTTTTCAGGGTCAGGGATAACACATTCCATAATATTCCAATATACCAGGGCCGTAGCCAGGATTTACGGAGGGGTGGTTCGCCTTCACTCCAAAAGGGTACATCAGGAGGTTCGCTGTATGGGAAAAGGGGCAAATAGGAGGTTCGCTTCAGTTTGAAAAGGGCATTTATATGAGAAAAATATATAATATTTCCGAAAGGGGGGTTTTCCCGAACCCCCAAAAAACCCCTGGCTACGGGCCTGTATACATACTGCCTCAGATGTTACAAATAAGGCAGCATAAGGCACCGAGCGCCTCTACTCAAATTTCTCAGATTTGGCGATATATATATCGCATGCTGATAGCAAAATATGAGCGTAGAGTGCACGATCTATGGCGTTACGTTTCGTAACTTGCGTCTTCTTCCGCTTACCACGGGCTAGGGGTTGTGTGAACCCATGTATATCAAGATCATCATGGTCAGATGTTTATATGAACATTCAATATCAAAGCTTGACTCAGATGCATCAAAATCTAGATAACGGCTTTACAACAAAAATTGTATGGATTAAGAATATCGGTTAGCAATACGAATTTTATATTTTTAGAGCATAATGTCTTGTCGGTATCATTGAAAACTGTTGCAGAAAACTAGCCAAAATGTATGTACACTATGATTTTTTTTTAATTTAATGCTAATGCTCTTACATAATTAGGTTTTGGGATTTTGGAGGCGTAAGTTCTTTAATGGACGACAGCTGAAGTTTAAATGACGGACTAGACGCTTGTATTGTGAAGATACGGTATGTTTTAACTAGTTCTTAAGTATCATCGATTATGTATGTCAATAGGCCACCAATTTTTTTAAAATTAAGTATTAGTGTAGATGTGTAAATATCTTAGTATAGATCTTATTCAAAGGAAAATATATAAAAAAAATGGACCGTTGATCCTCATGTATTTGGTAAATTCATTTCATCATCTAGTAGAAGTTGTTCATCTCCAAACATTCTTAACTCACAACAGTTCGGAATTGATGTGCTGGGGTAAATTATGGTGGCCAGTACCGGTAGGCCACAACCCAATCTACAAAAGAGGGGATTAGTTTTTAGTTATCATGGCATATTTCCGTATATACATGACACTGTTTCTTCTACATAATGTTCTGGACATCAACATGCATTTCGAAAGGAAATAACCTATCCAGACTTTATAAGACTTAAAGTAAAAAAACGTAGAAATATTTTTGGAGTGGAACTTATACTTTCCTACGTCTTTCCTGTGATTTTTTTTCTTTTCTTTTCTTTTTTTTTTTACTTTACTTTTGTAAATTTAGTAAAATGATCTCCCCCCTATTGGGTTCGGGGATTCTACCTTCAATCTAGATGTAAGATCTAGATGCACATTCGAAGCGCTTCCTTGTAGCTCTCCGATTATCATCACCTAATGGCATACATGTATATATACAGAAAGTTTATTATTACACTCAACGCCAGATACCACAACATCGTCCTGTGATTTAAAATCCCTGGATGTTTAGGCACCATAACTAACACGTATGGAATATCATACACCCTCGGCCGAAATCCAACCAGAATAACTCGATAGACAAGGACCAATATATCCTGAGAGCCTTCATCACAGACCCTGTTACCAGGGTCTAATGTGTCTATTTATAAATTGATAGAAATTGAAATATGATGGGTTGTCTTGGGTTGCCACTTTGATTATGCCTTCATTTCCTAGAAATCTTCTCTAATGCAGTCACATGATTGTCAAATCGACTAATTTGAAAGGAACCAGTGAACCAATTCCACGTACCCTAATGTTCGCTTCAAAGTGATGCTGTGATCTACTGATCCATTCAATGGATTATCCTTGACAAATCTCAATGAAAATAATTCCACAGAACAGTACAGGACCCACAGATATCGTTTCATCTGCGTCGTAACTGGGAAAATTAACGCATACCATTAAACGGGCTTTGTAGACTGTACCGTGACCTACAGACCTACATAACTGACACCTGTCCGTAATATGATTGGTTGCCGAACCATGTACACCAAAGCCCCCACACATACCTTCACTGTGATAATTGGTCAGCAGGTTTAGATGCACGTCAGTAGTATAGTCAACCCTTATTCGGCACCATTTTCCAGGGAGTTAACTCTTGATTCCCGTGGAGCTTCCGACAGGTGGCGCAACCAGCTCAAGGTTATGGATTGCATCAGCATTGACTGGGTGCCAAGTTTTGACCACTATAGTTCCGGCAACCTTCGACCTCTAATTCTTCTGCGGTGATGCGGTCTGCCTCCGCGGACAGAAAGTAGTCCGACGGGACAAAATGCATGGAATGCATGTATGGACCCTGGGATGTACTTACATGTACTGACCTTCAACATCGGGGATCTTTTCAACATCCGGATGACGTCATGTGTGACGTCACTTCCGGTGTGAATCCATCGGGCGTTACCTTGAAGCGGGTACCTCTGCGCGGACTGGGTTTTTCCCCCGGCCGCATGCAGTGCGCGGGTTATCCGGCCACATGCGGGATCATCGGATCCGGAAACGAAAGTGATCAATTATGGGATAGAGTGCACTCAGATGTCAAACGTCTATAGGCGAGAATTTGCCCTTATGGGGGAATCGATTCTTAGCGATATGTATCGCACGTCATCCTCCGTGAATCGGTTTTGTCTACGTGTGCCGTCACAGAGGTCATATGCAAATTTGAATATGAGGAGGCGGTGGAGAAGAAGGAGGAGGAGGTGGAGAAGGAGTGAGGAGGAGGAGGAGGAGGAGGAAGAGGAGGAAGAGGAGGAGGAATGAAGTTGAGTGAGTTGTCATATAAGGTCGGTTGTACACCATTAGCCTCAGTCTGTACATGTACGTTCTGTCAGAGAACCTTCTCTCGTCGCGACAATATGCCCAGACACATTCAATGCAAACACAACCAAGAGACACCACCGAGGCCCGCTATAGGTCCACCAAATGCAGTAGAGCATCCCTATACAATGACGATAAGCGGCCCTACGGGGTGTGGAAAGACGCCCTGGGTGATGAAGTTCTTAGAGGAAGGGCCTATCCGTTATACACGCGTTGTATGGTGTTATAGCCAGTGGCAACCCGCCTACGAAACTACCAGGTTACAGAATGTGAGTTTCGTCCCAGGAATTCCTCACGACATAGACGAACCGTATTACTTTGACTCCGAGCAAACCAACGTGGTAGTGCTAGATGATCTGATGAGTGCGGCCAATGACAATTCGAAAATCGCCGACTTGTTTACTAAAGGGTCCCATCATCGCAATCTGTCCGTCATCTATTTGACTCAGAATCTCTTTCATCACGGGAAGGCGCCCAGAGATATTGCCTTGAACTACCAATACATTGTGTTGTTCTCCAATCCCATCGACAGAGCACAAATCCGTGTGTTTGGTAGTCCCCGTACAGCAGGTCCCCTTCATACCATTAGTCCCGGAATATCACCCAACCGTGAAGGACCAACGCGAATCCGAACAAGGGAATGAACATAATGTGAACTCGAGGCTATGGAAGGATTTGTTCAAAGAAAGTATGGACGCCGAGATGGGTGAGATGTTGGAGGCCACAGGAAACAAGTTTCACCGCAAAGGGTATTCGAAAGAGGAAGCCGCAATGTTAGTCCATAATACATTCACAATTACATAATTTTATGTCAGCAGTATGCCCACCTCCTGAACCATGTAAAATTGCTGGACAAGGACCCGGTCGATATGGAAATCGAAAGAACACCCCCGATGTTGAAAACATCGGGCATGAACTGGAAAGTGACGTATGTCAGAGCAATAGCACAAAAGAAACATTTGTTCGAACGCATCAATAAGATCAAAAGCTTCTCACTATAAATAGACCACACGGCACCCGTCCCCTCATTTCACCATGAGCACTGCAGAGTTCAACTTGTTTGAACCCGACAACGACGATATTCTACCCGAAGCGTTACGTCAAGCCAATGTCGATACTATTACTGATACAGCGCAACATGGTATCAACGACCAACGCATGCCTTCTCATCTTACCACGCTCATAAATGATATCCAATGGGTGACACGGGTATGTCTTCTGCTGCATAAGAAACAGATAATACCCAATGAGGATACCAACACAACTACCCGTGCCCAGAATCTGCTGATCTTGCATGAGGCATTTCAAACCTTTATGGAGACCCAGCTGGAGACAGGAAATTATCTTCTTCAACCTCCAACATCAACGTTCAGTGATGATCGACAATGCATAATGCGTTGAGATAGGTATGGAGACGGGTGGTAAGGCGTTAAGACGGGCGTTAAGGCTTAACGGCGGGCGTTGACGGGCGTCACCTCATTTCGATGAATTAGTGTCTAGAAAAATGAGAGCATTTGAGCTAGCTCACCAGGACGTTAAAGCGTTAAGCAAAGCATTGACGGGCGTTATAAAAGCAAGTGTATTCTCACAACACGCACAGTCGACGTTCCATTCAGCAGACATTTTACAACAATGTTCACGTGTACGACTTGCTCGAAGCCCTTTCATCGCCTGGACAGTGTACGTTGTCACACACGTGCACGCCACGAAGTACCCACGCACACATGTGCAGATTGTGATATAGTGTTTAAGCATCTCAGTCAATTGAGACGTCACCAAAATGTCATACACGGATCACGCTCGCCACTCTCGAGACCAGATATTTCAGTTCCCATGGGAATGCATCCTCGAATGGAAGAACCCATGGTGGTCGATCCGCCGTCCCGAATTGAAGAGCCGATGGTGATTCATTTCAGTGTCGAAGAGCCCTTTCATCTCCCTTCCCTGCATCCTCGAATGGAAGAACCCATGGAGGTCGATCCGCCGCCGCGAATTGAAGAGCCGATGGAGATTGATCCCAGTGTCGAGGAGGCCTTCTATCTCATTTCCCTGCATTCTCGAGGGTGTTAAAGCGTTGAGCTAAGCGTTGACGGGCGTCTATAAAAGCAAGTGTATTCCAAAAACACGCACAGCCTACGTTCAACCGTCAACATGGCTTATACTTGCTCTGAGTGCGAACGCACGTTCGCCAGACATTACGATAGGATGCGACACCAGGAAAATATACATGGGATTGAAGACTCCGAGGAGTCCGTTGGGGCGGATACCGATACAGAGACTGCTGGGAGTGTATCGACTGATACCGATACAGAGATTGCTGACAGTCTGTCTACTGATACGGAGAGCTTGACCTCAGATAGTCAGCCTACATCCCAGGAAAGTGAGGCAGAATCTACCTTCTGGGATCGTATTGTGACAGCAGCTATCAATACTCACGCTGCAGCGATCGAGGACGCCGGACAGGATAACTTACAAGAGGCGTACACCGAAATGCGCCCCTGCATCAGGAAAACAGCCATGGCGATCTATGAACAGTATATCTTACTACCGCTTGAAATGAAAGGCGACCCCACGCACAGGTCCATCATGAAGACCAAGCGTCACTTGGGGAGGATATAGGGCTACCACCCACCGAGGCCCTGGAAAATGCGATCAGAATGCGCAAACAACTGTTTCAGAACATGCTGCCCGAAGAATATCCAGGCCTGCCCGACGAAGACTAGAACAAAAGGATGGAACTTTCTGAAATGGCGACAGACAAGAGCAGCCGGGAATACATCTAACGAACAAGACCGAATATGACAGATACAAATGGCGGCCTCTGATTGGACAAGAGTCTTCTTGAATTGTAAACATACCCAACGCGGCTCCCCCAGCGTGGGTATGTTATGATGGAGGAAAAAATAAAATGATTGATTTCTCATCCTTGTTGTTGTTCTCTCTCCGGTCTATATCATGGCATGATTGGTCGATAGGACGGTCACCTCCCCTCTTCTCCTCTTCCCCTCTAACTATAAATACGGAAACACGCATGTTAGATGTACTTTCTCACAACCTGTACCAGACCCGATCAAATGGAGAAGCCAGCCAATTCCAAGGCAGACGAGCAATCGTTGAAGATTGACGAAAAGGTGCCGGTTCCCGTTCGACTCCCCAAAAAAGTTATCAAAAGATACCCACCCATAACTATGGAAATGATTGATGATTTCGTCAGTGTGGGTTACAGTTCAACCAGGGGAGAGCCCGGGGATCTCCGCTACCATCGCCAGCGATGCCTGACCTGCCTTGAAGGTGTACCCTTGGCCGGGTGTGATCTTTGCACGAGGAGAGAGGAGATTTGCCAGTGGGCGAAGTGAGAGCTTGCCACCAAAGGCCGTTTTTTCCTTGTATGGAAAAATATGGCTGCAATTATCTCGAAAGAGAGACTTTAACATATGCACAGACGGATGAATGAATGAGTAAGAATAATATTAGGTCACACCGAGCAAAGATGGAACTTTCTGAAACGGCGATTTCTGATTGGACAAGAGCAGGCGAGAATACATCTAACGGGCAAGAACGAATATGACAGATACAGGACCAAATGGTGGCCTCTGATTGGACAATAGTCTTCTTGAATTGTAAACCTACCCAACGCGGCTCCCCCAGCGTGGGTATGTTATGATGGAGAGGAAAATAAAATGATTGATCTCTCATCCTTGTTGTTGTTGTTGTTATCTCATCCTCGTTGTTCTCTCATCTGTGTATATCATGGTGTCAAGGCGTTATGCTAGGGCATAACGACGGGCGTTGACGGACGTCACTGCATTTCCAATGAATTAGTGTCTAGAAAAATCAGAGCTTTTGGGCTAATTCATCAGGGCGTTTAAGCGTTGAGCTTGGTGTTGGATGATATATTATCAGGATACTGTGTTCATAGTACATGTACATGAATATGTACATGGACAGATTACATGTACAGGCACATAGCAGGCATTGGAGGATATATTATCAGGATACTGTGTTCATAGTACATGGACAGAGTACATGTACATGAACAGATTGCATGTACAGGCACATAGTACAGGGTGAGTGAGTGAATAGAATTTAACGTCGCATTCCGCAATATTTCAGGTATATAGCGACATAGACAGAGTGTAAATACATGTACAAGCAACATGGATATATTAAATGTACAGCCCCATGGACATTTTTGTATAATACAGCACAGATTTGATATAACACAGGACAGATATGGTACAATACAGCACAGATTTTATATAATACGCATCCATCCATCCATCCAATATTTCACAAAGATACAAGCTCCCATGTGCCCAGCAATATTGGAAGATACTTTCAAGAAATGCTTCGCCCATGTCGATGGCAAAGCAACACATTTTTATATATATATTAACTAATCAAATTATTTAACATTTATAGTATAATGGAAAATATATTGAAAATTTGTTTTTAAATTTTCCAAAAGTATTTTGGGGTTGAATATTCATTATACATGTCAGATAGACATTTCAGCCATTTAAGTCATTTCATGAAGCCAGTCTATTCAGGAAACATGTCTTTAAAATGTAAATGAGTATTGCCTCTGAAAATCTTGAGAATTATGTCTGGGGCTTTGAGTATTTGCATGAAAATTGGGATCTGGGCTCTACAGGTGACCTGCATTTACAAGTCCAGTGCATTGATTCCTTCAGTCTTTCCCAGTTCTTTGGCTTTGGAAGAATATTCGCATATGAACTTGGGTGTATGCTTTAGCATGCAAGACCTTACAACCCTGTCTGTGACTGAGCATTGCTCCAACACAAGCACCATGAGCACAAAGACTGGACAATTCTATTTGAACAGTTTAGGTGTTTTTACTATCAAGTGTGCAAAATGCTGTTATATTTCTAAAGTCTAAATTTCTAAATTTCTAAAATTGAGGGAAACTGAATTTCTAAATCTTGAGAATTATCCATCCTATCTTTGGTGTTATGCTGTTTTGCTCTTGTCATATTATACAACTTCGACATGAGCGAGACATTTGTGCAAATATATTCTAGCATTACTGCTATAAATGGAAATAAATGAAAAGAGGTTGCAAGGATGGATGCCAGAACAAAGGCATTAACATGTAGTTGGCACTGATACTGACTGATGGGTGAAATACAACTGTATTTGTATTTATGTGCGAGTTTGATAATATATTAGCGGGAGTGTGGCATTCGCCAGGAAACAGGATAAACTTCAGTATCAAACTCACCGAGACTGGATAACGAATTTATTTCTACGAGCAGCCGAAAACAGTGTACGCGGGAAGAGTTTGTGTACAGAGGCGAGGGGCTGAGGAAAGGCGGACAACAATCACGTAAAAGACGGCTTAGTGCGGGGAAATATCTGATATCATTTTTGAAATCACCATGTTCAATATGGTCATATTACATTCCGACGTCACTGTCGACAATGACCTCAAATTAACAATGAATATTCATGAAGGTTCGTTTGTCGCGAGCATTCACCGACGTTTATTCATGTTTACAAGCAAGAAAATGCACGATCTCTCTAGACGGTTTCGTTTCATCAATGCTTGCAGGGTTTCATAGAAGTCTAGTTTTGAAACTGGTAACAGGTGTCAAATTCCATTAACAAGCTCAATCGCGAGTAGACAATGTGCATGTTTGACAACAAAGATATTGGTAGTCTTTAACACTGAAATTATCAAGCGTACACCTGCACTGGTGAAATCAAACCCTCTATGATGGCCCACGCACTCATCCGTCTAGGATATGCGAGAAAAAACAACGTTAAAAAAATCTTCAATTCAAAGAATGAATATAAACCTTCACGTTAAAAAATCTTCTATATCCAATGCCTTATTTTAAAGAATAAAACGGAGCAATCTGTGGTTGAAATATAACTTCGACTTTATCGGGGTACAAAAAACGTGGACTTGCAACAATTTGCAACAAAGTATACTTTTGCAGGAGTCCACGTGATAAAACAACGTGGCCTGACCAGCTGATTTTGCCAATGACCCGTATGTCTGACGTCACACTGCTCACCCTTGAGACAGAGCTAGCGGCGTGGTATAATGGAGACCCGCTTTACCGATGGAAATATCTGTAAATTCAGAAAAAGTATATTTGGAATGAGACCTCATGAAAAAGCCTGGGAGTTCAGCTTCACGGAGATACCCATATTTTAGGATAAGAACGCATCGTGATCAAGGATTGATGTGTTATATTCACCTAGAAAAACACTACGGGAAAAACTGACGGCAATGGCAAATTTCCCCAGGAATCGGACTAAACTCTTATCAGGTAAGCTCAAGTTTCCATACTATATACTAATGTGCTAATGGAAAATCTATCTTGAAATAGTCCGAAACTCCAATTTTGTATACTTGAAACTCATGCAGACGGACCATTCAAATTGCAATGCATTGACAACATGGCGATAGCTCCGCATGAAATATAAAAGAAAAATTCATAGCTCGAATACTATCGCATTCACACTTTTACTACACGAACAGTAATAGGTCTCAATGTATCTACTCCACGGCAGTTGACAGGATTTTTACACACACAACAGGCGTTCGTTCGTATATCACTTTCAAAAAAATCATACACAGCCCAAAAGATTGTCATTTGAAGATAATTTTCTAGTGGGGATTTTCTATCGGGAATTGATGTAATATATTGTTCTTCTGTAATAAATCTCCAACATAGCTGTAAATAGATAACGTGGTGTAAAATTAGAGAGAAAGGTTCAACACACCTCAAAAATGAAACCTGGTATACCCTTCAGCTTGAGGGGTAGTGAATTCGATTCTCGCATTCATTCAGTGTGTGTGTTGGACATGTTTTCTAGGTTATATTGAATGTTTATGAGCGCTGAATATATGAAAGAAAATGGCAACATTGTCGTCAAAACATTACAGACGACAGCTGAGCAAAACAGCTGGGCGAATGTCTGACTAAAAGTACATCCAAGCTTATAGCCTGTACATGTATAGGTTTTTCAATGAATATCCGGCTTTCATTGAATTAACAACTACTGATAAGTTCATTTTCATAATGTCATGCTGTGATAGTCCAACAGTAATTAATACAGTGTGTTCAACTCTCTTGAAATGGTACCGAAATGATAGCGAGTGACTGTTCACATGTATATATAGATAACATATGCTTCTGTTTTGCATTTCGGTATTTTACTGTTCTACGGATTTTATTTACTCTTGTACTCTGCCATATCTGGTGTTCGTACAATAAAATCTTGAATCTTGAATCTTAAACTACAAAATTTTCGAGATGTTTTCTCACTTTTTATGAAAGCACAAAATTGTTTGGGTACTTGTAAGTTACGAATCTAAAAAATTTCACCTACGCTAATATATTCTAGTTGATTTCTACTTCGTCAAGAACATTTTTTCATCTCGATAATTGGTAGGCCTGAGCGTTGGCTGGCTGCCAACATCCGGGTTCTGTTGGTACAGCGCCAGGTCTTTCCACTATAAAACCTCAACTTGTCAGACTAATATTGCTCGAGTAAAAAGAATCTACCGGGCGTGAGATGTTTTTTCCTGACATTTACTCTGCCGAAACAGAACTTCTAACAATGCACAATTCAATTCAAAAACACCAGAATGACCCCTCCCCATTTCCCTATGCAAAAAAAACAACACACACACACACCATATGAATTTATGATATTTTTATTTTAACAACAACACATAAGAATGAATAATTTTTTTCTATACTTGGTAATATCTATGTGATAATTCCTGCAGGAATTTACTTTCACACCGGACAATTATAAATATTTTGGCTGATTCACGGTAGCGTGTTTTGACTAGAAGAGCAACAAAGTATACAATGCAGGTTATTTTTGGCGATTGCAACAATTGTGTTAAAATGTTGCGACATCGCAACATTTGGCCTAGTGACTCAGTTATATCAAAAACATAAACAGAGTCTCACGCGGTAATATTTCTCTCTAAGTATGTATAATAGTTCAGATTTGTAAATATTTATCGAATAAGCATTTTGGTCTTTACTTTCACGCTCAGAGATTATAAATATTTTGATTGATTTACGGTAGTGTGTTTTGACTATACGAGCAACAAAAGTATACAATGTAAGTTATTGTTGCAACAATTGTGTTAAAATGTTGCGATATCGCAACATTTGGCCTGGTGACTTGGATATGAAAACATAAACAAACAGAGTCTCACGCGGTAATATTTCTCTCTATGTATCTATAATAGTTCAGATTTGTAAATATTTATCGAACAAGCGTTTTTGGAAATATCCTTTCTGCTTATCTGCGCTATGTTGTATAAGGAAAGCGTCCATATAGGGGTGTAGAATTGTAGCTGGGCAATTTGGATAGTCCAAAAAGAGAGCAACATCAACAACATTGCGTATTCCACATTTTATTATACCAACGTGACCTGCGCACTTCCGGTGATCCCGCGCAGGCGTGTGGCCGGGTAACCCGCGCGCTGTGTGCGGCCGAGTCCGGGCCGGTGGAAAAAACCAGTCCGCGCAGAGGTGCCCGCTCCAGGGTCACGCCCGATGGATTCACACCGGAAGTGACGTCATACATGACGTCATCCGGATGTTGAAAAGATACCCGATGTTGAAGGTCAGTACATTTAAGTGCATCCCAGGGTCCATTTTTCCCTGTGGGACTACTTTCTGTCCGCGAAGGCAGACCGCATCCCAGCGGAAGAATTCGAGGTCAAAGGTTGCCGGAACTATAGTGGTCAAAACGTGGCACCCAGTCAATGCTGATGCAATCCATAACCTTGAGCTGGTTGCGCCACCTGTCGGAAGCTCCACGGGAATCAAGAGTTACCTCCCTGGAAAATGGGGCCGAATAAGGGTTGACTATACTACTCACGTCTAATACATGTGTCATGACCATTCCCCTTAAAATATCTGTTGATTAAAAACTAGTTTGGTCTGTGACAACCTTGGAAGAACTAGCTGGAAGGCAGATGATGAAATTATTTCGCCAAAACCTGGCATATGATCTGTAGAGCATCTATATATTATTTATTTTATATTGGTATCTTTTCCAGCGTGCAAAGCTGACAATAGGGAACACATACCCATATTTTCCTCTTAAAAGCAAGTTATTGAGCTACTGACCTACACAAGGGACATGATTTGACCAATCAAAACAATTTTCCATCAGGTGGAAGCCCATACACATACCGACATAAAATGACATGTTATATGTAACATTCACATTGGCAGAAGTGGAAATATGTTGTAATATTTTACCATATATCTCCTAATTGTTGGGTTTTTTGACAAGTTTTCTGATCCGCTATAAGTGCATCTAGCGCATTACATATAGCTACCCATGTTTCAGACTGGTTCCCACCATAAAAAGGATGCGTCTATATGTGATCTAACAAATAAACGGTATGAACATTTCTTGTACCATGTATTGAGGTTCGATGCTGAAAGCGGATTCGGGATGATGACGTTGATGACCAGAGGCTAACACGAGTATCTGTTCAGATAGCCACACATTAATAAGATTGTACCAGTTTATATTGTGCATAAATAATCGCATTATGTATGAAAGTTTTAAACTTTCAAAACATTGCTACATTTACCATCTTAATGCCCCTCCCCCGTTTTATAGATCTCATTGCTTATTTGTCTTTTGATTCTATCATTATCTCCGTTTCAAATGTACTCAACAAAGTGAAGCTGAGCTATTTTACTATTGTATTGAACTCGTCGTGGATATTTGGCAATGCATGGGAAGGGCGGACAATTTTGGCAGGACAGTTAATTTTATAGCTGTTGATTTACCTTAAATTGATAGAATTCTTAAGTTACATTTGTTAAGTTCTTTGTTCGTCTTCTTGAGTTTAGATGAATAGTTCTTTCCAAATGTATGTGAAATTAATAGTACAAACGTTTAGTCAGTCATTCACTATTCAGCGGATGATTCATTTGTAGAAGATGACTGAAGTCTGAAATCCAATCCAGATTTACGTCCTGGTCCAAGTGTATTTCAGAACCAGTCAATGCTTCTATTCATACTTGTCTAATGTTCTCCATATTTAGTTTAAATTATAATATCAAACAATGGTTTATGTCACTGACTATTCTGCCCCGTCCATCAGCTGATTGTCATCTGCGAACTGGCTTATATTTGTATTCTAATTTCCCGATTGTAATACATTTCATATCTGTGAGATTCCGAGTCATGCCACCAAGGAGTTTGGGACATAGCAGAAACAGATAGGGTCATATTGAATCTTCTTGTGGACATCCGCGTCCGCTTGTGAAGAATTCTGATGAGTGACGTTTTATAATGCTTAAGGAAGGACGTTTTCATTTCGGGTATTCTGTCTAGCATGTATCCGCTCAGAGTAGGTAATTTTTTCTGTGTTTTTGTCACATTCTTCTTCGGGTAATTTACCGAATTTCTGGGGCTTTATATTGAATTATTTTTCTGTTCGTCTTTTAAAAGTATGTCATCGGAAATGATTTTTAGCATCTAGAGTTGATCTAGTGTCTAGTTTATTGGTACGGGTTCTCTGTTCAAGGCCTAGGGAGTATTTGATTCATCCCTCCCTCACCCCCTCTTCCCACCACCACCAACACACCTCACCACCCCGCCGATTCTACTTATTTCCAGCTACTTATATACTGGTGTTAGAAATCATATATTGGATATATCTAACTTTTTTAACCGTATGAACGGCTACCTCGGTATCTATATTCAAACATTTTTTTTCACTTCCTTTCCCAAATTTCCACTGTCCAGTGTTTTATCCTTCTGTGAGCTTACACTGACGGATACCCATACACCGCGATGCAATTTTCATGTTAAGTGGTCGAGACTTTAGTTAGGTGAGTTAAAGAAATGGGCATGACAGGGGCATAGGCAGCAACTCAGTCAAACATTGAATAAAAGTTTGAACATAAATGTTTCACAGTATAAACAGTTCAACATTCGAACATGGCGACACACAAGCATGCGTTAAGATGCGATACACAAGTATACGCAAATACATTTGTTGTAATGGCTTTCATTCATGTATGCCGACCGTTTCCCCGCAACTGACAAATGTGGGAAAAAATTCACTAATCTCTAATCACAACTCGGTCCTTAATCAAATGATAAAAAATGACACTATTGATTCAACTCGCTAACATTGCAATCCTTAATTGGTCTTAAGTTTGAATAGCAAAAATATCGTAGTCTAATAGTATCCTCACAGGTGTGAAACTTTCGCAAGGGTAAATTCCAGATAAGTACTAGTTTTTAACACATCAGTCCTTGTTGCATGGAACTGTTTGTGCCAAGCAAATAAATGTACATACAGCTATCCAAAAATGCAATCAGCCGAACTGTTAAAACTGTAGAACGCTTCTCGTTTGTGGTTTGCTTTCTTTATATGCTTGACGTTTGGGGCTAATGGTTCCGTGTGGTCATATCATTCAAGTTGCCACATGAACAGGTACAAAAAAAGCGTACCTGAGATACAACACATATCTCGAATCGTTAGATTCTTGGTATGTGCTTTAGAATAGGTTTACCAGAAGACTATTCTGTGAAGTCATATGACGCAGTCAGTATGTCGGCACCTCTTCCCACTTCCCTTATATGTGTTGTAATTGTATTTAGAGAGAAAAAATCGGTAATTTATATTATAATACAATCTGTCATGAAAGGCAGTGGATAGTCACTCAGTCCAAATTTTTGTCCTGCATGAAAGAAATTTACCTACGCTCATTCAACAGTACGCTTTGTATAAAATGGTTGACTTGCTATCAGTTATATTATGGTATTTATTTGTCATCCATTGTGCAGTTTTGCCACACCATGAACGGGATAATTTCAGGGCTGATTACACCTTAATGTTACGGATTGTTGCATAAAACCATATATATGGAGATAATAAACACAGAGCACACCTGACCAAGATTGGTAGGGGGTGAGGTGTAACAGGATGGGGATCCGTTGTTCGTCTCTTTATAACCAGGCCTGGTAGATTTATTGCGCCCCGATATGGTGGACTCCGGAATAGAAAGAATATTAGGAGTCGACTAAAATAGACGATCTCCAAGCTCTTGATAATCCTTATGCTAGCGATGCTGTGAAGGATATACATCCACTTCACTGCATTTGAAGGACACTACTTATAGCCCAGATGGAACATCATATCTGAACCTTTACAAGAATGATCCTACGGGGCTTTCTCTCACGTCGACTCTACGACAAGAGAGACGATTACAATTTTACATAGTTAATTGCACATTTCTGGATAGCAAATTTCAGAAGGACCTGCATCCGGCGCACAGGACCTCGGAACATGTGTTTTTTTTTGTTGGGGGGGGGGAGGGGGGTGTAGACGGTGGTATTACGGTGAAGTGTCGAAATATGAGGTCTTTATATATAACCCTATGCTTTATATAAAAATACACGAAGGTTTGAAACGCACTTTGGGAAACGAGAAAAAAACGGTTTACCTCCAAACAAAGTACATCAGCATATTCTACAATTATCACTTATATATTCCCGTTGTCAAATTAGTAAATTTGTGCAATTTTATACCTTTGCCTGGCGATTCAAAATCCAACCTGACTGTCCATCCAACCCGGCACAGCGAGATGATCGTCCGCTTCTTTCTCAATTCTGATTGGTCAGTCGCGACACGCCTCCGGCACGAGAGGTCACACACTGATCAGCTGACCAATCAGAATTGAAAAAGAAGTGGGCGATCATCTCGCTGTTCCGGGTTGAATGGACAGTCAGGCTGGATTTCGAATCAACAAACTTATAAAATTGCACAAATTTACTAGTTTGACGACGAGAATAATTATATAGAGTAACAATTGTAGAATATGCTGATGTATTTTGTTTGGAGGTAAACCGTTTATTTCTCGTGTCACCCAAAGTGCGTTTCAGACCTTGGTGTATTTTTATATAAAGCATGGGGTTATATATAGACCCCATAATTCGACACTTCACCGTAATACCACCGTCCACACCCCCCAAAACTCCTGTTTTGAGGGCCTGTGATCCGGCGTATACATATCTCCCGTGGTGGTATTTGCTAGATCGTGTACAGACTGCGGCGATGTCAATCAACGCCACAGAAAGCAGGCTGATCGGGGTTGTCCTGTGATACAAAGTAAATATTTGTTTTCATTTTGTCGCGGATTAATTTACCATGCCGTTATAGTACATGTAATAAATAAGTTCTCGGGTAAATAATTGAGTGCAGTTGTTTGAAGCATTACTTAGGCTAATTGGCCTTTCATTATACCCCAAACGTAGATACATGTATGTTGTTAAGTCGATGGAAAATATTCAGCAAACTCAATGGTGATCCAATCTTAATAAATTAATATCCCCAATGGTATATGTCGCTATGTAGGACTGATTTCAATTGAATTTGGTGTTCCGAGCCCCCAGGTCATGAATATTTGATAGTCTTATGACATCACGGCCGCATTTTAACTACTTGCTGTAGGGAATGAGGGACAGGGTCAGCGTCTCGGCTTTAACCCAAGGTTTGCGCCAAGGATCAGTCCATAATTCCATCTCGCATTATGGTGCCAACCTGGCGGGAGGGCGGCAACATCAGAAGATACCCCCACAGCGTGGCGTGTGATTCGGCTGAGCCAACCAAAAAGCACCTATCGTTATGTTCCCTTCAAAGCACTATGAAGAGCTCTCGGGATTGGTTCACACTCTCGTTACTGCAAGCCGGTTAGATCCTGCAAGTGACATATCCAAATGAGGGAGCAGATAGGATTTAATTTTAATTAGATCTTGCTGCCAACAGGTTGGAAAGCTAACTCGATAGAAAAAACGGTTTACGTCTATGTAATAAGTATTAGTTCACAATTACCTATTTTGGTAACAGATAAACCTTTTAATGTAATCCAGAATAATAAGCAAACTGCTGAGACAAATTTATTTGACTTTGATATAATGAGATGCAACTCTCTTCGGGCAACCATTACGCTAAAGAATTTTTGTATGTTACATAAGAATCATCTACAGTGCTCAGTTATGAGTGCAAGATAAAATGATATTATTTTTCATCACGTACAAACATTTTATATCGAAGAAAAAAATTCCGTCTAGTTCAAGTGTTACATGGTCTCGGTCGTGCCTGCTTTACAAAACCAGTAAGATCTCCGATATGCAGGTCCGTAGATGAGTCCAGTCATTCATAATCATCAAATCTGATACCTCAAATTAAATGCTTTTGGCCTTTCGAACTTCAAGTATGTCATTTGTTTCTGGTATTATGACAGATCTCGTCATATTTCATATCATAGAGTCTCGACCAGAATGGTTGGTGCATCAGTTAAAAACATCGAATCTAATTCGATTGATTATTGAGTGTATTTCGACTTTTCGTGAATCCCCGAATTATTACCGGTTTCCTCGAGGTTTGTTCGTAAATCTGCCTGTATTGGAATTCGAATTTCAAATGAACTATCGTCAATCCATGCAAATTCATGGGAACGGTAAAGCGAATGAAAAGAATTTTTCCCCTGAGGAAGTGACGCTGGTAACAATTTGGAATTAAAAACTGTTTGCAAATACATCGTAGTCATTAACTGTTCCTTGGTATGCTGAATTGTTGCTTTGGCTGTCATTTGTTGGCGTAAAATGCCACTGTATGCTTACCGAAATGGTTTTGTAACGCGTCAATGAAGAAATTGTCTCATTATGTCTCAACAGCAGCTTCAATTTACTTTATGAGAATAGTATAAACACCCCTTCGCATAAATATACGGTCCGGCTACTCGGCTATGTGTTCTGTTGTGTTTGAAACATGGAATTTAGGAGGCTTAGGTCAGATCTCAAAACTTGGTTTTTCAGCAAATATCTCCCGGGCAGCTTAGCAACGTCACCGATCCTGATGAAAGGGGATGCGAGCGCAGACGACTTACACCAAAGTCTTCTCCAAAGTGACGGTATAATGTCGATGTATTGTGCCATGAAGGGGAAGAGTAAACCGTAAACACGAAATATGAGTTGCCATACGAGTTGGCTGATTCACTGTGTCGATCGCAGTTCAGTTCTTCTGAAAATTTAATCTTACCTCTCAAGAAAAGAGGAACATCACATTTTTAGTTAGGGAAGAGTTTGATGACTAGTATGCAAGATAGAAAATTAATGCACCTCTTTGTCAGAGTCGCATGTTGAGGTATTGTCTTCAATCCATTCTGTAAAAACCATAGCCCATCATCCAAGCCCCTTAGTTTTCAAGTTCATGACACACTTGTTGGAGGCGACGGATCGTGTATTTGCGGCGAGGGATGTTCACACGAAAGCGATTGGAAGCAGCGTTTCTGGAAAAAAAACGACTGTAACCAGATTCCTTTGCAACAGAATCTTTTAAGTACAATACCATTGCGTTTTACATCAGTAAGGACGTTCGACGTGGACACGAAAAATACCAATGAATATCGACGGACTACAATGTGGTTACAAGGATTTTGTTAAGTCGAATTTCCATTGACCGCTTCTCTCTTGCAGGAAACTAGCCTATGTTTATGTATACTATGATTGTCTTTTTGAATTTGGTGCTAATACTGTTATATGGAATATGGAATAGGTCTTTGGATTATGGACGCGGATATTCTTTAATGGACGACGACGGAATTATGAATAACGGACCAGACGCTTGCAATTTTGGAAAAGAAATCCTTTTTCATTCGCTTTGCCGTTGCAAGCATTTGCATAGGTGAATGATAGTTCGTCTGAAATGTTCCACTATTCGCATTCCAATACGGGTAGATCATTGAACAGAGCTCAAGAAAAGCAGGCAATCATTCGGAGATTCACGGACCGTCGTAATAAATACTGAAGAATCAACCTGATTCGACAGAACTACGCTCTTCTGTCAACGTTTCGAATTTTTAACCAATGCACCAACCATTGTGGCCGAGACTACATTACCTTCATCAATAACATATAGTTTGTACTGTCTTCGGAAATGGAATTACTTTTTTCGACTACATTACTCGGATGTGACACTTTTTAATCTGATATTGATTAAATTTGACTAAAATTAATCTCACAGTAATTCATTTATATTAAAGCAGATATTGTCCGTAGTTCTTATTAATCGAAGCCACGCAAATCCTAGAACCATGGTCCTCATCCGACAGAAGGACCACTACGAAAAATACAGATTATGCAGTTTGAGAAACTTGAAGTTTCTTGAAACCCTACTTGGATAAAGGAATGGGCGTAATTAATTTACCAGGAATCCTGAATGATCCAGAGGTACGCAACGCTCTACCAAACAATTTGAAGTTCAGATAACTCCCTTGCATTTCATACAAATATACTAAATCTATAGCCACCAAAATATCCAATTGCTCTAATACTGTCAAGAAGATTGACTGAAACGTATACACGCCTGGAGGCCATGGTTGTGATTGTGAATCGTCGAACTTTATCTATACAGCATGGAAGTATATTGTGAATGGTAACGTTGATGTAGTGAGTGATGAGGACCTAATAACATTCTTGATAAAGGGACCTAAATATAGAGCCGAGAAGAATACACCTGAGGGCCTACCAGAAAAATAGTTCTGAGTACACTGGAACAGTACGTTATTGAGTGGTCAAAGCGAGATTGACTGGAACTCATCAAGAGAAAGGTTGCTGAAACAAATTCGCTATTCGGGAAGCTAACTCGATAGAAAAAACGGTTTACGTCTATGTAATAAGTATTAGTTCACAATTACCTATTTTGGTAACAGCTAAACCTTTTAATGTAATCTAGAATAATAAGCAAACTGCTGAGACAAATTTATTGGACCAATCTCCAATGTACGAGTTGTCACAGCGAAACAGCTCACCAATTACCAGTATACGAGTTGTCAGAGCATTTCCATCATAGCTCTCTGGATTTGTATCTAATACCGCTTATGCCGGTACTAGGGGCCGTGTGGTCATATCATCCATGTTGCCACATGAACAGGTACAATAAAAGCGTACCTGAGATACAACACATATCAGGAATCGTTAGATTCTTGGTATGTGCCTTAGAATAGGTTTACCAGAAGACTATTCTGTGAAGTCATATGACGCAATCAGTATGTCGGCACCTCTTCCCACATCCCTTTTATGTGTTGTAATTTGATATAATGAGATGCAACTCTCTTCGGATAACCATTACGCTAAAGAATTTTTGTATGTTACATAAGAATCATCTACAGTGCTCAGTTATGAGTGCAAGATCAAATGATATTATTTTTCATCACGTACAAACATTTTATATCGAAGAAAAAAATCCCGTCTAGTTCAAGTGTTACATGGTCTCGGTCGTATGGCAAGCCGTTTTACTTTTTATTCGGCATTTGCTGATATCATTAAATATTTGCCGATATCTTCAAATGATTTGATATCATCAAATGATTTGCAGATATCATCAAATGATTTGCTGATATCACCAATTCGGTCGATTTGCTGATATCAGCAAATGATTTGATGATATCACCAAATGGTTTGATGATATCAGCAAAGCATTTGATGATATCAGCAAATCATTTGATGATATCATCAAATATGGCGGAACGTGAAAATAAGCCTAAATGTTAATGCCTGCTCCCTTCTCATCCAGTTGTTTGATAATTTATACCTTGTGGTAAAGCTATCTACCGACAAATCACATCCAATATCTATTACGTTACTTGAAGAACCAGACAATAACAATAAAACCTATCAGTCCTCTGGCATATACCTTACGCCAAACTTTACTAATAAATGACAAACAGAATCATGAATATAAGGGCATTGAAATAAATATACAGCAGGGAAGATAAACTTTTCCATCGCGGGTTATTGACTTGCAGACACAAAGTCATTAGATCTGCATTTGAGTATAATCGCGGTGAGGCGAAAGGGGATAATGATTTCGGGAAAGCCGGTCAGCATGGAGTATGATATATTAAGGCAGAGCCGATTGTCGTGATTCATCACTGGTTAGCTTTTAGGGCAGGAGATAAGGCATAGCCGCACATACAGCAATAAATTAATCTATATGACCCTTTACTGACCCGTAACAGGAGACCAGGCTCTTTCGATAAAGACAGAACTAACCAAGCCTCAATGAAGTCATATGGCTTCTTTTTATCTTTATATGATGTGGGTACTGTAATCAAATAGTACTAATTACAAGCGTCTAGTCTGTCATCCATAATTCAGCCGTCGTCCATTAGAGAATATCCGCGTCCATAATCCAAAGACCTATTCCATATTCCATATAACAGTATTAGCACCAAATTCAAAAAGACAATCATAGTATACATAAACATAAGCTTGTTTCCTGCAAGAGAGAAGCGGTCAACAGTTTTCAATGATGCCGGCAAGACATCATGATGTTCCAAAAATATCAATCCGTATCGCTGATCAGTATTCTTAATCCATAATATTCGTTGTAAAGTCGTCATCTAAAGAATGATGTATCTCAGTCACGCTTTGATTGTGCCTGTTCATATGATTACCATGAGGATCTTAAAGTACATGGGTTCATACGGCCCCTAGCCCCGGGTTAAGCGGAATTAGACGCAAGTTACGAAACGTAGCGCCATAGATCTTGTACGCTACGTTCGTATTTTGCTATCAGCATGCGATATGTATCGCCAAATTTGAGAAACTTTGAGTGGAGGCGTTTAGTGGAATAGCCCTGTTTTATAAGTTTCTGTAGCAGTGTTTTGTGACGTTGATTAAAATCGTCACATTTAACACAGGATCTAGCAAATGCTACTAAGCGAGATATGTATACAGATATAATAAATAGTACAAATGCTACTAAGCGAGATATGTATACAGCCGATACAGATTGAAACAGTTGTGTAACATTATTTATCTAAGCATGTTCCCTGTAAATTCAG
>JAVTVY010041557.1:0-19619 GCA_036873755.1 Hanleya hanleyi | reverse complement strand
ATTTTACTGTCTTCGTCCCAAATCTGAAGCTGTCTGATTTCGCTATGGACAAGGATTTGTGAGCTCTATATCAATATCATCATGATTTTCAAGTTCACCATTGAAGCCTTACTCACTGACCCAGGTCGGCCTGAAGGCGAACCCAGTCATCAGTTCGCATATATCCGTTTGAAAGGCTGAAAATACCCAACAGGATGGTACTATAGATATCAGCAACTATAAACTTATGAAGAACTTGTGGTCAAAAATGGTCGGTCTTCTTTATTATCAAATCAGAGAAGGGCCGTTGGCCTGTTACATGTCGACGGACGGTGGATCTCTCCGATTGCTCCGGCTTCCTTCCCCAGTCAAACTAGCTGTTACTTATGACTGATATAACTTTGAGTATGACATTAATCCCCCCCCCCCCTCACCACAACACTGAGAGATGGGCCATTCCTACGAAACTGTGGTATGTGCCCATAGGGTGCAGTGTTGTATAATTTCTTGGGGGCTTGCTAAGTTACATTATGGCGGGCTTCGTTCTCAATTCTCATTGGTCAGTCGCGACAGCTGATCAGTGCATGACCTCTCGTGCCGGAGGTGTGTCGCGACTGACCAGACAGAATTGAGAACGAAGTTTCCGCCATAATCCAACTGCTCATAGATGGATGGACAGACACGTTGGATTGTGAATCGCCCGGCAAAGGTAAAAAAATTGCACAAATTTGCTAAGTTGACGACGGGAATGTATCAAGTGATACTTGTAGAATATACCGATATATTTTGTTTGGCGGTAAACCGTTTATTTCTCGATTCACCTAAAGTCCGTTTCAATAATCTTTGAAGTGTGGATTTATATAAAGCATGGGGCCATATATAGAGACCCCAGCATGGATACCACCCCAATACCACCGCCCACACCCCCCCAAAAACTGTTGTTTTGCGAGCCTGTGGACAACCCTATCTTGATGATAGGACCCTCATCTCCAGGTAAGAGTGTCCTGTACAGGGGACATTCTTAGCCTCCACACCGGCTATATTTATGTATGGGCTGGTGTATGTCCTTGATGTCTGGGGTATTATTTCTCAAGCGTCGTTTTTTGAGGAACATCGCCTGTTTATATGCGAGAAGCAAGGCAACTAGAGAGGAGAGTTTCTGTATCGATTTTCTCACTCTGAGTGAGTGTAGCATTCTATATTAGATAAATGATGTTCATTTCTATTGCTTGGATGACCCGCTGCTTTAAACAGCTCCGCTGGCCACTATGAATTGATTCTGGTACTAGCAAACCCCGGTCCACTGGGTGTGCAGTGATTGGTAATCTGGCGGACAGATCAAACCTCAGTACAGTGAGTGTACGGTGACTGGTGATCTGGTTGACCGATCACGCACTGTCTAGAAGATGATTGTTGATCAGGTGGATATGTCGAGATCCGGTCCAGGGGGTGGGTGGTGATTGGTGATCTAGCGGACAGATCAAGCCCCGGTATAGTGAGATTGCGATGAATGGTTATGTGGTGGTCACATGAAGATCCGGTCCAGCGGGTGTACGGTGATTGTCCAGCGGTGATTGGCGATGATTTATCTGGTTGGCAGATTAAGCCACGAGGCAATGGGTGTTTGATGATTGGTGATATATTCGATATACTGTTCGGCGTGTGATGCGTAATCTGGCGGATGTCAAGTTCAGGCCCATTGCGGTGATTTGCGATCTGGTGGACATATCAAGCTCCTGTCCGGGGAGTGTGCGGTGATTGGTTATCTGACGGACAGGCGAACCCCGACCCAGTGGGTATCCTGTGGTTGGTAATCAATGGGACAAATAGAGCTCAGGTCCAGCTGGTGTGCGGTAATGGGTAATCTGGCGGAAAAATCAAGCACACGTAGGGTGTGCGTGAATGGTTATCTGGCGGACAGATGAAGACCCGACCCAGTGTACAGTGATTGTTAAACTGGCAAAAATATTAAACTCCAGCCCCGGTTTAGTGGGCCCGCGATGAATGGTTATCTGAAGGATAAATCAATCGCACGACTAGGGGTTGTGCGCTAATTCGTAATCTGACTGACCAATCCCCAGTTCAGTGGGTGTGCCGTGATCGACGATTTGGCGGAGTCAAGCTTCGATTCATGTGTGTGTGTCGATTGGTGAACTGGTGAAAATATCGAACCCCTGCGGTCCATACTTCGTGTGAGGATCACGAGGCAATACATACAATATCCAAGTCAGAGGACAACGTTGGGGCTAGACCCTGGGCTTTTGAGTTACCCAAAGGCTTGGACAATGCATTCTTTCACCAAATATCGACCACCAAGGTCCAGTGTCTGTGCGGTGATTGTTGAACTGCAGAATATATTAATATCCGGTCCAGTGGGCACGTGGTGATTGTTGAACTGGAGAATGAATCAAATCCCTGTCCCGTGGTTGTGAGATGCATTCGTCCAGGACCAACAATATCCTGTTTTATTTATGGATTGTACGAATAATTCGCATTCAGGGCAGTACCGGTAGAACGCTGTGTAGAACATTTTGTAAAATAGGGCTAGGATATGGTTTCTGATAGTGGGCCGTGACGTGACGAAATAAAACTATTTGGCAAATATATCAAGGCAAACTGCGGGGCCCTGAGCATCCTCTAAATACCAAACCGTTGTATACTATTATTTGTGTATTGTCAACACCCAATCCTTCTATACCTTGGTTTCTTTAGTGCATCACCGTTTTATGAAGGGGGGGGAGGCGCGGAATGAAGAGATGTCACCTGGTCTGCGAATGCTTACCGAACCCGTCTCATTTGTTTATTATCATCATTCAGTTCTGCCATAACCTGGCTTCTTTTAGTGTATCCCAGTTTGAAGCGGGGAGCGGGGAATGAAGGAGTTTCAGCTGCTTAGTGAATCCTTTCAAATACTTCATGCTAGCTGATTTGAAAGTTCTTGCAATATGAAGTTGGGTCAAGTACGTCTAACGGAAAAAAAAAATCTACTGGTAACCTAGATGATGTCACCTTTCAGTCTTGCCATTTTTTTTGTTCGAGTGAATCCTAAATGATGGCACAGAAACGTCATACTCGGCATATTTGGAGCCAAATTGTAATTGCTCTATTTCTCGATTTGTTTCTGTTGACTATTAGTAAATATATAAATATTCTCTCGCTGATGACAAGCACTTTCATTATTTTCCATGATTCTCTAAAAATAACATTTGGAAAACGAGGCCAATATGACAAGTAGATACCAAGTACTGTTCTCCGTTTCAGAGTTTCCATTCGATAACCGCGTATACTTTGTAAAGGTGCTCACAAGATTTACCAATGTATCTATATGCGCATTTCGCTTCAAATAATCGTGCTGTTAGTTGGAATAGGATATATCCATCGTTTCTCTAGTTTCACATAGTTGTCTAAGTATACGGCGTTCTGCGACGCCCACGATCATTTTAGCTGATATTTCACACACTCATTTGTCTCCAAAGTATCCCATCTGCTCATAGCTTAGGCGCACGGAATCATATGTGGTCAGTATCATGTAGACATCGTCCACACACACACCCATTTGTCTCCAAAGTATTCCATCTGCTCATAGCTTAGGCGCACGGAATCATATGTGGTCAGTATCATGTAGCCATCGTCCACACACACACCCATTTATCTCCAAAGTATCCCATCTGCTGATAGCTTAGGCGCACGGAATCATATGTGGTCAGTATCATGTAGCCATCGTCCACACACACACCCATTTGTTTCCAAAGTATCCCATCTGCTGATAGCTTAGGCGCACGGAATCATATGTGGTCAGTATCATGTAGCCATCGTCCACACACACACCCATTTGTTTCCAACGTATCCCATCTGCTGATAGCTTAGGCGCACGGAATCATATGTGGTCAGTATCATGTAGCCATCGTCCACACACACACCCACTTATCTCCAAAGTATTCCATGTGCTCATAGCTTAGGCGCACGGAATCATATGTGGTCAGTATCATGTAGACATCGTCCACACACCCACCCATTTGTCTCCAAAGTATTCCATCTGCTCATAGCTTAGGCGCACGGAATCATATGTGGTCAGTATCATGTAGCCATCGTCCACACACACACCCATTTGTTTCCAAAGTATCCCATCTGCTGATAGCTTAGGCGCGCGGAATCATATGTGGTCAGTATCATGTAGCCATAGTCCACACACACACCCATTTGTCTCCAAAGTATTCCATGTGCTGATAGCTTAGGCGCACGGAATCATATGTGGTCAGTATCATGTAGCCACCGTCCACACACACCCATTTATCTCCAAAGTATTCCATGTGCTGATAGCCTAGGCGCAAGGAATCATATGTGGTCAGTATCATGTAGCCACCGTCCACACACATCCATTTGTCTCCAAAGTATCCCATCTGCTCATAGCTCAGGCGCATGGAATCATATGTGGTCAGTATCATGTAGCCATCGTCCACACACACACCCATTTATCTCCAAAGTATTCAATGTGCTGATAGCTTAGGCGCATGGAATCATATGTTGTCAGTATCATGTAGCCACCGTCCCCACACACACCCATTTATCTCCAAAGTATTCCATGTGCTGATAACTTAGGCGCACGAATCATATGTGGTCAGTATCATGTAGACCCCGTCCACACACACCCATTTATCTCCAAAGTATCCCATCTGCTCATAGCTTAGGCGGACGGAATCATATGTGGTCAGTATTATGTAGCCACCGTCCACACACACACCCATTTATCTCCAAAGTATTCCATGTGCTGATAGCTTAGGCGGACGGAAGCATATGTGGTCAGTATCATGTAGCCACCGTCCACACACACCCATTTATATCCAAAGTATTCCATGTGCTGATAGCTTATGGGCACGGAATCATATGTGGTCAGTATCATGTAGCCACCGTCTACACACACACCCATTTATCTCCAAAGTATTCCATGTGCTGATAGCTTAGGCGCACGGAATCATATGTGGTCAGTATCATGTAGCCACCGTCCACACACACCCATTTATCTCCAAAGTATTCCGTATGCTGATAGCTTAGGCGCACGAAATCATATGTGGTCAGTATCATGTAACCACCGTCCACACACACCCATTTATCTCCAAAGTATTCCATGTGCTGATAGATTAGGCGCACGGAATCATATGTGGTCAGTATCATGTAGCCACCGTCCACACACACCCATTTATATCCAAGGTATTCCGTGTGCTGATAGCTTATGCGCACGGAATCATATGTGGTCAGTATCATGTAGCCACCGTCTACACACACACCCATTTATCTCCAAAGTATTCCACGTGCTGATAGCTCAGGCGTATGGAATCATATGTGGTCAGTATCATGTAGCCACTGTCCACACACACACCCATTTATCTCCAAAGTATTCCATGCGCTGATAGCTTAGGCGCACGGAATAATATGTGGTCAGTATCATGTAGCCACTGTACACACACACACCCATTTATCTCCAAAGTATTCCATGTGCTGATAGCATAGGCGCACGGAACCATATGTGGTCAGTATCATGAAGCCACCGTCCACACACACACCCATTTATCTCCAAATTATTCCATGTGCTGATAGCTTAGGCGCACGGAATCATATGTGGTCAGTATCATGTAGCCACCGTCCACACACACACCCATTTATCTCCAAAGTATTCCATGTGCTGATAGCTCAGGCGCATGTAATCATATGTGGTCAGTATCATGTAGCCACCGTCCACACACACACCCATTTATCTCCAAAGTATTCCATGTGCTGATAGCTCAGGCGCATGGAATCATATGTGGTCAGTATCATGTAGCCACCGTCCACACACACCCATTTATCTCCAAAGTATTCCATGTGCTGATAACTTAGGCGCACGAATCATATGTGGTCAGTATCATGTAGACCCCGTCCACACACACCCATTTATCTCCAAAGTATACCATCTGCTCATAGCTTAGGCACACGGAATCATATGTGGTCAGTATCATGTAGCCACCGTCCACACACACACCCATTTATATCCAAAGTATTCCATGTGCTGATAACTTAGGCGCACGAATCATATGTGGTCAGTATCATGTAGCCACCGTCCACACACACACACATTTATCTCCAAAGTATTCCATGTGCTGATAGCTTAGGCGCACAGAATCATATGTGGTGAGTATCATGTAGCCACCGTCCACACACACACCCATTTATCTCCAAAGTATTCCATGTGCTGATAGCTTAGGCGCACGGAATCATATGTGGTCAGTATCATGTAGCCACCGTCCACAGACACACCCATTTATCTCCAAAGTATTCCATGTGCTGATAGCTTAGGCGCACGGAATCATATGTGGTCAATATCATGTAGCCATCGTCCACACACACACCTATTTATCTCCAAAGTATTCCATGTGCTGATAGCTTAGGCGCACGGAATCATATGTGGTCAGTACCATGTAACCATCGTCCACACACACCCATTTATCTCCAAAGTATTCCATGTGCTGATAGCTTAGGCGCACGGAATCATATGTGGTCAATATCATGTAGCCATCGTCCACACACACACCTATTTATCTCCAAAGTATTCCATGTGCTGATAGCTTAGGCGCACGGAATCATATGTGGTCAGTATCATGTAGCCACCGTCCACACACACCCATTTATCTCTAAAGTATTCCATGTGCTGATAGCTTAGGCGCACGGAATCATGTGTGGCCAGCATCATGTAGACCCCGTTCACACACACCCATTTATCTCCAAAGTATCCCATCTGCTCATAGCTTAGGCGCACGGAATCATATGTGGCCAGTATCATGTAGACCCCGTCCACACACACACACCCATTTATCTCCAAAGTATTCCATGTGCTGATAGCTTAGGCGCACGGAATCATATGTGGTCAGTATCATGTAGCCACCGTCCACGCACACACCCATTTATCTCCAAAGTATTCCATGTGTTGATAGCTTAGGCGCATGGAATCATATGTGGTCAGTATCATGTAGCCACCGTCCACACACATCCATTTATCTCCAAACTATTCCATGTGCTGATAGTTTAGGCGCACGGAATCATATGTGGTCAGTATCATGTAGCCACCGTCCACACACACCCATTTATCTCCAAAGTATTCCATGTGCTGATAGCTTAGGCGCACGGAATCATATGTGGTCAGTATCATGTAGCCACCGTCCACACACACACCCATTTATCTCCAAAGTATTCCATGTGCTGATAGCCTAGGCGCACGGAATCATATGTGGTCAGTATCATGTAGCCACCGTCCACACACACCCATTTGTCTCCAAAGTATCCCATCTGCTGATAGCTTAGGCGCACAGAATCATATGTGGTGAGTATCATGTAGCCACCGTCCACACACACACCCATTTATCTCCAAAGTATTCCATGTGCTGATAGCTTAGGCGCACGGAATCATATGTGGTCAGTATCATGTAGCCACCGTCCACAGACACACCCATTTATCTCCAAAGTATTCCATGTGCTGATAGCTTAGGCGCACGGAATGATATGTGGTCAGTATCATGTAGCCACCGTCCACACACACACCCATTTATCTCCAAAGTATTCCATGTGCTGATAGCTTAGGCGCACGGAATCATATGTGGTCAGTATCATGTAGCCATCGTCCATACACTAATGCATTTAAAGCAGTGTTAATTGCGTATACCTGTGATCAAATGGAAGACAACCCGATTGCGGCGAATTATAGTCCTGAAATATCATTTTTCTTATTAGGCCAACAATTTCTTGAAAGCATTGTTGTAACCGGATATCATGGAATCGAGGATCTCGGGTGGTGTGTTCGAGCAAAAGATAATTATTGTATCTTAATTATAAGAAACTGTGGATGCAAGGAATTCGTGTAGAATTCAGTTATAGACAATCTGAATCGCCATCAAAGTCTTCATGATCTAATAAGTGTAAACCTGTTATCTCCATCTGGAATGCTGACAGGCAATCTGTCAACTTAGAGGGCTGTGAAGTGATCGAATGTATAATACATAGATATGAGATGGGGGTAATGAACACAACAGCTCGTAGTCTGGAACCTTTCACAACTGATAATTCCAGAATTATGATAAATATAAGCTATAGATATGGCTTCGTTGCTAAATTATCTCAACATTAAGTATGGATGAAAAGTAAGATTATAGACTTCTGGTGAAAACCAGTCATGTTGGACATATGTGTGAGCCGAAGATAAAGAAAGCAGATGGAAACCCTCTGACCATTAACAATGATGTACTGTTCGGTCTATTCAAATACGGAAACAAACAGATAACCTAAAGCGTTGGGATCCACTGACTAACTTGTCCTAATACAGAGGGAGGGTGACTCATAAAATATCAGTGAAAAGCATATATTTATTCATGTAATCGCCAGGAATGGTACTTTACAACAGGTTTTATGAGTATATTTATGAGTTTTACAGACAATTCAAAGATAATCTGAGCTGTGGTCTCAAAACATCTAAATTACTTTCCGTCAACACCCTCTCAATTTCTTTCATTGGCTAGCTCCTTGAGCACCTTTCTGTTGATTTCACTGGCTAAAACAGCCCACGGTCTATAGTATGTCTGACTGGTTGATTATCGTTGAATTGTTCCGCAAAACTTGTATTTCCTAATGGAATCTTTTACAAATTATACCATTCCTTTGGGGAGAGGTATTTATAAGCTTTGCTTCTTTCGCTCCCCCATGTCTCAAAATATAAACTATTCAAATCATAGAATAGCTGACGATGACATGACTATGTCGAATTATTTATCAACAATGCTCTTTGCTGATGTTTTCGGAGTACCTCCTCTTGTATTATGAATCTTGGAGTAATCCTCTTGTATCATGGATGTTGGAGTAATCCTCTTGTATTATGGATCTTGGAGTAATCACTTGTATTAGGGATCTTGGAGTAATCCTCTTGTATTATGGAACAGATAACCTTAAGACTTAGCAATATACCACGAATGCGAACTCTTCGCGTGCACCGAAACATATTTTCCACTTCGATCGACAAAAATATTCAGTCTTCGCACATGCGCGGAACCAATCTCAAGTTAGAGGTTTCTAAGAAGAAAATCTAATTTACGGTATGTCTCTTTGTGTTATTCAGTGGTATATAATGCATCGATTGATTATCATTCAAAGCAATAAAACAGCCCAGGGACATTCCAGAGCAATTTATAGTAGTTATATGTTTTTTGGAGGCATTTATTCCCTACTCTATCTAAGTGAGATGTTCCAGTACAATAACTGAGATCATCATCCGTGACCAGACTGTTGATCGATAATAACCCGTCTGGGTATATGGTCTTATATCGGCCAGGTCGTGAAGGAAGCTCATTGGTAATACGAGGCGAAATTGGAATGATTATTGTGATTTTCCTTCTGGAACGCGGATAATTATAGGAGAATGCCGGGACGCACGCTTATACCCAAAGTGGCAGTTGTTTTTGACACAACAATTATTACATTAGGATTGCCGGGGCCACGTAATATAATAATACATGCTCTATTTATTTACTAACGAACCCAAAACCCACAAAGCACACTCATAGGATAAATGCAACAATTCATAGGAAACAAATGCACCATGGAATAGAAATCTAAAATCAATCATAACACCGAATATTCGAAATATGTACACACTTTCTTATCTTACGTTCTGGATCATGGCATGGTACACTTCGTAATTCGTAATTCTTTCGATACAACTATCCGTGTTATAACAATTACCATATGCAAGTCGCAATCACAGCTTTTATTTGATACATACTCTGGAAAACGACTTGGAAATTCATGTGGATAAAATTTGCTTAGGTTTTATGTAAAGAAAATCATTATGTCTTGATGACATCATTGAAAACTGTTGACCGCTTCTTTCTTGTAAGAAACAATCTTGCGCATTTACTATTCTTATTACAAACACATTTAGAATCGGTGTTAACGTTTATGCGAAATAGGTCTTTCGAATATTGACGCGGAAATTCTTGGCGGACGGTCGAGTATTGAGTGTTGGATCCTAAGGTTACTATTAGACTATGGCGAAGTGGTATAGGCTCACATGATTGGTTGGTGGTCAGTGTTCTACTGATGGAGGTCGATATTTGATTGCAAGAATGCATTGTACAAGCTTTGTGTCGCTGAAAATCTCTGGGTTTAGACTCATTGCTGTCCTCAGACATGGATATTGCATGCATTGTCTGGTGATCCTTACATGAACTATGGACCCTGTCGGATGTGTTCGCGTGGAATAGACGAGAAAAGCCGCTGTTGTGTCAGCGAACCCATCATGAAAAATAATTTAATTCAGATACCCTGGAAAAAGCATGCAGTAAATTACATGCTGCAATGCACAGTTAGGGAAACTTACACTGTGAGTATACAATTAAGAGTATTTACTGTGACTGACCCAAGGTGCATTATCCCCCCCCCCCCCCCGTTCATTGCAGAAAAAAACACTTACACTTTCTGACCTTCCCGCGAATCTTATTAGCTCTATTTTGAGACTATATGCATAATCCTTGAGTCAACGATTCGCGAGAAAATTTAAATAGCGGGCACCAGGTGTCCGCAGTAATCTATTTTGCCGAATATACTTATTTTTATTTTATTAATTAGTTGTGAGAGAAAATATTGAAGAATAAATTAATCGGAGATCGGTCAAATAATAGGCGAAGAATGGTTCCTTCCGAGATATCTCTGTGACGATTATATCTCTGTGACGTCATCATGGCAGTCATCTGTGCCTTGTAGTGTTTGACCCAATCATACAGTGTGGAAAGTGTTAGCCTTATATTCCAAGCTGAAAGGGAAAATAGATAGGGGAGTGGCCGAAATACCCCTCCCAGTCCGGGACAGCCTCCAGACCGCCCAGGCCTGGCAGGGTTAAAGATTAGCTACGTGGAAATTTGTATTCTCGTCGCGAGTTTCTGCGTTATAGATTTTCCATTCCTACGACTCAGGATGCTATGAGCGATATGATAACTTTCTTAGATGGCTATATCAGTTTTCTTATGTTAATCAGACGTGTACATGATCTCATATCTTCCCTGTTTGTATCCTGGATAATCTGCTCAGCCTACATTGAGAGAGTTACTTGTGGTTCTTGCGCGGGATACAGAGAAACCCGAATATCAACTCGCGCGATGTGACTTGACGGATTACGCTCATTAATGTTCCCACCGCCAGTGCATATCGATTACTCCAAGCATTTCTGTAATTATGTCAACTTACATGCATGGCGCTCAACCCACTCTGCAAAGCAACGTATACCGCATTAAAACTGGCTTCATATTCAAATATATGCATTCTCTTTAATACATCTTAAATAATTATTAAACAACAAGGGGTTCAAGATTGAATAGTCAAGTATTAAGTAAAATTTGAGAAACTTGAATAAATTTTGACATCAAAAATTACATCATGACCAGAACTAGAAAGTGCGAAGAATTTTAAATTATAAAAGTTATATTTGTTATCATTTACCCATTTTTCATTTAACACAAAAAATGCATCATGAACAAACTGGAAAGTGAGAAAAAATATATATAATAGTTATAATTTAGTTATGATTTTCTCCTTTAAATTTATATGCTAAAGAACTTCAAGTAAGCCGAATGGCTATGTCCCGAAGGGCTAATGCCCTGAAGGGCTTTTGTCTGCGTTCCGGAGTTCAGATACATATCAGACACCAAGAGGTATCGTTGATGGTAATATTTGTGCTATGTTGGACTAAAGCGTGATTGCATTCTGATCGGGCGGTAATTAATCTCATTATTTGATTAATTTGCCAGATACATGAAATCAGCGATAAATAATAGAACGTGAAAATATCATCAAGTCCAGCCATACAATGTGATTTTGTTCTTTTTTCTTCAAAGGAATAACTCTTCTCTCTTCGCTGTTATTTCAGGCCGACGGCTTTTCACAGACCGACTTTATTGTGCATTATCAACACCTACATGCAGTTTCGATGGTCAGTATCTCCCCGAACCTCATCCAGGTAAGCTCATATCAGAAATAAATTTTGTTTATACAATCTTCTTATTTGAGCTATATCAAGACAGTAACTCCCAGATTATAAAACAAATTTCTCGCTTAGTTTAATAGGCAGGTCAAACATTTTGTCAAACGAACTGTCAAACGAACTTTATTTTCCGGTGGAACGATCCATGTTTGGTTCAAAATATTTTTTAGAAAAATAATTACCGCATGCTTCCATATCATTATTATTCCGATCATATCCAGTTGATGTGCTATGTATTCTGCGTGGGACGCTCAATCATTCAATTATCGATGTGAGAGGAGATCATTCAACTATATATTCATAATATATCCAGATAAATGAAATGTTTTCTTTCAACTGGACAGGACATGGATATATAGATCAAACGTTGAATAACATGGAAAACATGATTTTAAAACAAAATCCGGTATCGGGATACTATTTTAGGGCGCGATGCCTTATACGGTGAGCGCCCCAAAATATTGTAGCCGTGCAACACCCTGATCGCATGAGAATCCAAGAAACGGTCAAATTAAAGGCAAGAAACTACGAACATACAGAAACCTGGACCCCTTCGAGATTTCCAATCAAGTTCATATTCATCTCGAAAACCGGGATGTTTCGATCGAGATAGAACCGGGAGCAGGCCGAGAGACGGTTCTGCCCTCCCGGTTTCACCAGAGAAATTTCCCGATCCATCTCGGAGGCATCGAGAAAGTGCCTCGATTAATTGGAGGTGACTCCTAACTTTGTAGTTTGTCATATCGGTGTCATTTTGAACCTATTTGCATAACAGAGCAGAGGATAATAGCTAAATTCAAAATGGCGACCATTTGGGGAACCGGGAAACGGGAAACGATTTCGTAATTTTTCTTTAAAATTTTTGCTTTTCTTCTCGAAAAAGTGGACAAAAGCTATTTTATTTCGCATTGGATTATTATTAACTAATTTTTCATTCAGTTTTGCGAAGAAAACACATAAACAAAAAAAAACATCGAAAAATCAGGCTGAAAATCTACCATAAAATGTCTTTAATAAAACGAGGTCAATGTGACGTTACCATGGCGGTTATTTTGCTTTTTGGTTTACTTTTCTGATAGAGAAATACCCAAGGGTATTGTGTGGTAAGTTGCAGCTCCCTAGATTAAGGGCAATCGATAATATTTATTAGGGCCGAAATGTACCCCCTCAAGGCCTGAACAGATCACAATAAGCACAGACCAGGTAGGGTTAATGCTCTTATTATTAATATTATTATTATTATTATTATTAAAATGCCACTATTTTGAGGTAGCCTGTAATTGCTCATTAATACCCGTCCGTCCCTCCCTTCCCTCTAGTGAACATCGCCGACGATAGCTGTGTGAGAGAGAAATCCCTATAAGCAATTGAGTGAGTAACAGATCAACTCCAAATATTACTTGGTTATATACAAAGTGAACAGTATCACATATATAACTTCAACTAGTTCATGCGACAGATCGTTACTTGATAGACGCGAGAATTCCTCATGGCTGTCCAACGATTGTTCTGTTATACGCTGATGGGAAACTTTGATATGATCTTTTATGGTTACTGACTGCACAAAATCCACATTCATCGACAATTTCTCCGCATTCTGAGGTAAAATTAATATGTTTCTTCTCAATATTTATCTAATTAAGCATCCAATTACCCATTCCACATCCAAGAATAATTTTCATTAATTCTCACGATACCTGTCCCCTCTAAACCATATATGTCCAATTATATCCGCTCTGTAATTTCGGACTGAATCGGTTTCGTCTGTTTACATTTGATCAATATCTCATTCGTCTTTCGTAGATTACAGGCTGGAGATCGAACAAGTGATGAACGAGTCCAGTTCTTCTCGACCACACTTAATTCACTGAATTGCCTTCAAGTCTCAGTGAGTAATATAATCCAATGTACTATCCAGCTAAAAGTTATTTCATGGATGCGTTCAACCCTGGTAAAGGTGATTCTGGGTTTACGATGATCAGGTTCGAGGGTGGGGAAGTTATGGAATTTCGATACTGCGTGAAAGTTTTCAAAAGATTTGAGACCATTTAAAAGCAAGTTAAGTATGATTGGTAAACGTTACTAGATCGGATCGTTTAATGCTCTGTGATGTCATGTTAAAGGATGCCTTATATCAACATTTCCAGTATTTCCCCGATCCTTGTAATTATGACCAAAATAATATGGTGAACGAAGTTAGCTATATTTGTTTTTTTTCTATCGATGATTGAAAGTGGAGCAATTTTGGTCCATGATGTTTCTTGATGGCATTATTGGATCGTGGGCGAAATGACCCCATAATTATTTTCCTTATCCCTTGAGCTGGGGGGCTGAAACTTATATCCTCGGGTCAAGCTCTACCAGAAAATGTAAAGAAAATCTGAGATGGTCGCTTTGATGATGTCATTTTCCAAACGGCATTGTTTTGTCTATTTTTTTTATCAGATTTTCGAATTTTTTATTTATGCAATTTCTCCGCAAAAACTGCATGACAAATCAAGAAATATTAATGCGCGGTGAAATAAAATACGTTTTGCCCACTTTTCATCGCGGAAAAGCCGAAATTTTGAAGAAAAATGACGAAAACATCACTTTTCTGGAACACCACGTGGCCACCATCTTGAATTTACCCATGATCCTCTGTTCGGAGGTTATGCAAATAGGTTAAAAATGACCCACTATGAGAAACTATAAAGTCGCGGATTGCCAGCTCTCAATTTTTTGTCATTCCGGGAAAGTTTGGTTGGGGCATCAAGCCTGGTAGGGTTAAAACTTGAATCACTTTATACGAGAAAGGTCCAGACTTGGAAGAAATTCTGCAAGTTTAGTCTACAATCCCTTCTGTTCCACTTGAAGTATATCTGAATGGGAGAAGATATATTCATTGATTATGATTTAATACCAACTGGACTTGAACATTTTTGCATCACTTTTCGTCTGAGGCATCCTCGCTATTCAGGAAAAGTAGTGGTTTTAAAGACCGCAGGATCGGCTGGATATTCAGTCCAATTCGGAGATTGTAAGATTATAAAACACAAACGATCGTTCGGATTGTTGGGCTTATCGCCAATAGTCAACACGCAGACTCCTGGGCAGTAAAACAATATTTAGTCCAAATCGTGACTGCACTCTGTATTTAGCAGTAATCTCTTTATTATTTGGTTAATTTTCTAGACAAGAAAATCAGCAATAAATATTGGAATGGGAGTATATTATCAATCCACATAAACAGTGGTGTTTTTCATTTCTGTCTTTCAAAAAAATTACCATCCCCCACTCCATTTTTCAAATGTGATGTAAATTATCAACACTATTAGGTCCGATTATCAGAATATTTGCTACCGTCAAGCTATATCGGAAATAAAATTTAAAGATATAATCTCTGTGTTTGGATTTGATACGTTTAGTAGGCTATCTGCCCTTGGGAAGCTAGTTCTCGAAAATAGATGCGTGACGAACTAATTTGAGGATATTTATGCCAAATTAAAATGAAATTTAAAATAGCAGGGCCCCATTTCCATGCACCAGTTGTTACTATAATCTACAATACTAAAGCTTAAACCCCCGAGCAGAGGGTCATGGGTTATTTCAAGATGGCGGCCACGTGGGTTACCAGAAAAGTGACCCGAAGAAAAGTGAGCAAAAGCTATTTATTCCACATCAGATTAGTATTTGTTTATTTAGATACATATAAATTCGAAAACTGTGACCGAAAAATCGATCAAACTATGCTTTGTTTGAAAATGACGTTACTGTGACGTCATGCAATGCGTCCTCTTGGATTTTACATTTTCTGGCAGAGCTTGGCCCAAATGTATAGTGTGGTAAGTTTCAGCTTCCTAGCTCAAGGGGTAAGAAAAATAAACCGGCACTCCATTCCTGGACAGGTCCCAAAAAGCCCAGGTCAGATGGGGCTAATTAAAAAAAAAGTGGTGGAAATTACAACGCATATAAGGGAAGTGAGAAGAGGTGCCGACATACTGACAGTCACATGACTTCACAGTATAGTCTTCTGGTTAACCTATTCTAAAGCATATGTCAAGAATCTAACGATTCGTGATATGTATTGTATCTCAGGTACGCTTTTATTGTACCTGTTCATGTGGTAGCTTGGATGACATGACCACACGGCCCCAAGCACCGGCATAAGCGGTATTAGATACAAATCTTGATAGCAATGAGGGGAATGCTCTGACAACTCGTATATTGGTAATTGGTGAGCTGTGTCGCTGTGACAACTCGTACACTGGGGATTGGTGAGCTGTGTCGTCGTCAGATGAAAATGACGGCATTTAACACAAAAGACTAGTCTGCAAGGCCCGTTGTCGACCCAGCATCAACTTCCCACAATGCCAACATATATCAAAAACCAAAAGATATGTACAGCGGGCGGGCCTCGGGGACGAAACGTCCACCAGCAGAATCTCGCCATATACAGGTAAATCATATTCGGTTGGTATGACACCACGCGCCATTGATTCCGCGACGGATACTAGTGAGTTAATCAATCACTTATCGATGTGCTACATGCTCAATCAATTATACATTAACGAAAGATCCATGAAACCCTTTCTTCGAACTGGATTAGAAAAACAAGGTTTCTAAAAACAACATTGTTGTCGGAATTCTACATTTGGGCCGTGGCATGCGCATACGACAATCTCCCCAACTTGTGGTACCCGCACAGTAGTTCGATCACATGGTAAGTTAAGAAAGTTTATCATATTGGGGTCATTTTGAGCCCATTTGCATAACACCCGGAGCAGAGGATCATGGGTAAATTCAAGATGGCGACCAAGTGGAGTATCAGAAAAGTGATGTTTTTGTTATATTTCTTCAAAATTTCTACTTTTCCGCGATGAAAAGTGGGCAAAAACTATTTTATTTCACATCGTATTAATATTTACTAATTTATCGTGCATTTTTTTGCGGAGAAATTGCATTAATAAAAAAGTCGAAAAATCCGACCGAAAAATCGACCAAAAAATCCCGTTTTTAAAATGACGTCACTGTAACGTTATAAAAGCGGCCATCTTGGATTTTTTTGTACATTTTCTGGTAGAGCTTGACCCAAGGGTATAATGTGGTAAGTCTCAGCCCCCTAGCTCAAGGGGTAAGAACAATAATTTGGACAGGCCCCCAAAAGCCCAGGCCAGATAGGGTAAATGTGATGTAAATAAATAGTTTTTGTCCGCTTTTCAGCGATGGAAATCAGAAATTTTGAAGAAAAATGGCGAAAACATCTTGAATTTTCTCATGAGAAGTTTGTGGGGTAGCAAAAAACTGATGTTTTCGACATTTAACTTCGCAATACCGGCTGTTCTGCAAGGAATAGTGGGCAAACGCAATTTGGTATCACGTCAGATTATCATTTACTAATGCCATACATTTGTTGCGAAGAAAAAACAAATAAAAGGTCCGAAAAATCCGGCGGCGAAATGGACAAAAATGCTTTTTATCATGACTTCACTGTGGCGTCATCAAAACGGCCATCTTGGATATTTTACATTTTATGGCCGAACTTAACCCATTGCATATCGGAGTAAGTTTCAGCTCCCTAGCTCAAGGGGTAAGACAAATATTTATGGGGATGGGGTCAGAAATGCTTTCCCCAGATCTGGACAGATCCTAAAAAGCCCAACACAATTTGTGCATGCTCTTTTTACACGAGTTTCATTCAGAGATCTAATCTTTCTGCGGTGAAAATTCCAAGTTCACCGTAAAACATTCAATTCAGAATATAAATATCCACTTCGTAAAAACTAGTCGAGAAATGATTCGTACTCAAAATTCCGTTAAAGAGTTTGACGTAGAATCTATAGGATGAGATAAATATTCTCCCCGTTAGCAAAATATCTTAGCAGCAAATGTATTCTACATTTATTCTCCCCGTGAAAACGACAAAAAATCGCTGCATTTCATGGAAAGAACAGGCGAAAAGCCGATCGCGCTGCACGTATTGCAAAGAAAGTTAAAAACTTAATGGAATGACATTTAGCATCACCAGATCCAGGCGTATAACTTATAATAAGTAACAGTATTGTCGATATTTTGGGATTATACTACCATAGAATAGCACAGATTCTAGTGCTGAAAATTGGTAGAGTTTCATGTGAAAACTTAATGGAATGACATTTAGCATCACCAGATCCAGGCGTATAACTTATAATAAGTAACAGTATTGTCGATATTTTGAGGTTATACTACCATAGAATAGCACAGATTCTAGTGCTGAAAATTGGTAGAGTCTCATGTGAAAACTTAATGGAATGACATTTAGCATCACCAGATCCAGGCGTATAACTTATAATAAGTAACAGTATTGTCGATATTTTGAGGTTATACTACCATAGAATAGCACAGATTCTAGTGCTGAAAATTGGTAGAGTCTCATGTGGGATTCGAACTAGCGACCACCAGAGTAAAGCACCCAAACACCAGCACTATATGCCGGTCATCTAAACCACTCGGCCATCGGGCGTCCGACAAAAATGGGAGATAACAGATCGGCAGTCTTGAAAGCGAACATACAGTACCTTTCTGGTGAGTGTAATGGCACAGCTCCCATAGCTGAATACACGAGGAGATACATTTTTGTCATTTAACTAGTGATCGCATAGCCTGGCGGTTAGGTGCATCACGTTTGGAGTCGCTGGTTCTAATCCCGCATAGCAATTTCAGCACTAGAATCTGTGTTGTTCTAAGATAGTGTAATCCTACAATAGCGAAAATACTGTCCCCTTCCTTAATGACAACGCATGCTCAAAACTTTCGAGTTTCACCTCAATTCTTCAAGAACAATTAACATTTTGCTCCGTTTTATCGTCTCATTTCCGGAGTCTATGTGGAATATTTCAGATAGATTTGGTATATTTGAAACTTGCCCTAGTCGATTCTTCTTCATCGTTCTGACCGCATGACAACTACCTTTTAATTGTATTCGTTATGTTTCCGTTTCTCTGTGTTTTCTTGACCTGGAAATGGAAAATGTCGTTTTTTTTTCAGCAGAGGCGAAACTACATTAATTGAATATCCATTTTTAAAATATATCGCAGGCGCCTGAGTGCTGAAAGCTACCGATGTTTATTTGTATCGTATTGTTCTAAATTGACGCTGTAATCAATACATGCAGCCCGACAGTAATATATACCAAAAACTATACCGCCCGTGAGTTAATCGTATGCGTCATAAGAATGCAGGGTATGTCCTCAAACACTCTTTCATGACCCTCCCATCCCGTCTCTCTCCACCATGTCTATCATAGCGCTCACCTAGACTGTGCCGCTACGTTAGAGCGTTTGTCTGGGGAAAAAATCGATTTGCATTATTGACTCTCGTCTTTCAAACACCAAACAGCAGTGAATGGCCCTCGCGGCACTCCACCGTATGCAAGCCCTTAGTAATTTCCACCATGGGTCGTATGGGTGGGAGAAAGTCGCAGGGAGCAGTGAATCTCCATCAAAGCTGGCAGGATTGTTTTTTTTTCTAGCACTTTGTATGTATTATTGTCTGAGTTGGAATAAAACAACTCGTCAAATATCGGAAATGACCATTTGATTTTTTTTTGGTGGGTCACATGAAAAGTGTCGTT